>CAJPEV010000555.1:0-110407 GCA_905338385.1 Darwinula stevensoni | reverse complement strand
AAACCCCCCCCCCCCCCCCCCCCCCCCCCCCCCCCCCGCCTAAGGAACAACCCTGTTCTATGTAGAGCACATGCTGTGTCGCAATCCGCACGGAATCGATTTCGTTAATATTTTCATGCGGTTCGATTGATGATTTCGCAGCCGTGGGCAATCAGGCGAGATCGTTTTTCGGCTCCCATTGTCAATGTTCCTGGGCCAAGACGAAGGAAGCGTTCTTTTCCCTCTTACCTATCCTCTACTGGCTCCCACGGTACAATGTCCGACAGGATCTCCTACCGGACTTCGTGGCCGGATGCACCGTCGCCATCATGCACATCCCACAAGGTCTTATTTCTTTTTCTATCATATCCCTCCTTGCCCTTTCTCACAGCCATTCTTGATTCCTCTAACTGTTGAGTTTGATGTTTTTCGCCTTTCTTGACGTCATTGTGACGTCAACGCGAGTCTCGAACTTTCGGCGAAGTCCCGAGGATCCGACCCAACCACATCTACGTTCATTGGTAGAATCTGGATCTCATTAAACTACCACTTTAATGAAGCCATCGTCCACCACGTTTGTATCGGCAAGAGGCGATGCTCACTCTAGAATGTACGCTCTTTGCTCTGGATGGGCGAACGTGCACTCAAGTAAAGTCTGTTCTAGGATACGTGCAGCTTAACGTTCTCTTGTGCGACGTGCAGCTCCAACTCCCATTGCATTGTTGCGATTCGCTTTTGAGCGTTGCATCTGTGGGAAATACGAGAGTCTCTGGTTTTTGAATCAGTAAGGCTCCCACTGCATTCAGGCAGAGCCATCTGTAGGTCGTGCGCTGAAACTTTAATGGCTTATCGCTCGTACGAATAGGCATAGGTTGGACGTATCAGCTGGACCGCATCTCCATAGCAGTCCACGAGAATGCCTTTCATATGCGAATATGAATAAAACGTATCGAATGCGATGAGGACAGCAAACATTTCGGAGTTCTCATCTGTTCCTGATGGAGACGCTGTAGGCCAGGCGTGGGATTGTTTTGCTTTGAAAGAGCACACAACACGACACTGCCAGTGGCGTCGTTATACCCTAAGAGTAGGAGAGACCATTGACGCAGGCATGAAGGCGATTCGCAACTCTTTTTTTTTTTTTACTTTTTGAAGGATCAAGGTTGGGTTGCGGTGTCAAGAGGCGCATCTGTTCATGTTGACATCCCGAGTGGATGTGGAGATAAGCCTACCCCTTTCGAGATAAATATCACTGGTGGGAGCGTGTCAATCTATTTACTTCCGGCGATAATGTTCATATTTTGTTTTGGCTGTGAAGGAATCTACCGTCTTCAAACTATTCAAATAAGGGGGAGGAACTACATCTTTACGTAGAGCGTTTCGACAATGCACTATCCGAAAAGCAAAGAAAATGTCACTCCGCAATCTGATTTACATATGAGACCTACACCACTTGAATTGGTTTCCCCTCGTTCTGTTGTACCATCGAGTTTAAAAAACCTTGAACGGTCTACGTTATCAATATCCTTACTGATCATCACCCTTTCTTGTCCAATGCTTAAAGCTTGCTCATTGGTGCCATTTGGAACCACAATTTACAATAATTTTTTTTAGCCTCGCCTATGAAATTTCCTTGAACAGTTATGTCAGCTTTACCACAGCAATGCAATCTATATGATGACTTGTTGACAATGGGTCAATTGTGTTTCTGTGGGAATCTGCAGGATGTTGCATGCTACAGGTAGTTGCCCCCTCGTACTTGAGCTGTCATGTATAACTTGGATCGATTTCGTAAATGCTAAAAAGCGAAGTATACTGCAATATTTTTATTTAAGTATATATTTCCAGATAGATTTTTTTATGGCATGCGTCCCATGTGACAGTGAATACTTATTTCTCAGACATCGAACTACGGTTATGGATTGGAAAATTGCTAATGATGAAGACGCAACCTTTATCTCGAAAAGTGGGTTGCAAAGAAATTCAACAGAGATGGAACTTGGGTGAAATGGAACGAGAGCACGACCGTGAGTGACATTGATACTCAATTTGCTAGTGATCGATTCCTGAAGCTGCCGCAAGAGTCAAGCAGGAAGGTCGCGGGAAGTAGAGCATACGGAACCTCGCAAAAGAAATGGAAGTGAGCAGGATGAAACGGGCCAGTCGCGGGACTGGCGATATCGACCAACAGTCCTGTGACTTTTGGTCGATATCGTCATCCAACGGGACTCGAACCTTGGAACGTTGTACCCAAACCAATAAAAACAGTGATGTTTTCGATGTTTAATCGAAGGTCATCTCTGGTTTGTTCAGTATCTGAGCATGGTAGGGCGAGGAATTTTTATTCGCGTTCTGTCCGACGAGTATAAAGTATAAATAAACGACGAGTATAAATAAAGCATCCAAATTTTAAAAACAGATTATAATCGATCGTACCTGGGCCGAGGAGCCAGAAGAGAAGCCAAAGCATGTGGAGGAAGATAAACGATTTTGGCAACTCACGAACTCTGCCACTGCAATTTTTATCTGTTTCAGCACGGAAAGAAAAAAAGATATGGGTTGTCAGAGAAGCTGGACAATAATGGAATGAGAATATTTCCGGATAACCATTTCGACAAGTCATGTCATTTCATTCCTCAATGAAAGTGATGTGGACGTTGAGAAAACAATCGTTTTACACGAAAATGCGCCTTGCACGAGGGCACTTACCTCTCAAAATCTTCCTTCATGATTTTACCTGCTCAACTGTGTGCCATTAAAGCATGAGTAGCCAGTGTTATTTAAATCCTGTTTATTGCCAGACCTCCAAAATAGAGCACTATACTCGAAATGGGATCTTACCAATGTCACACAAGGAAAGAATAACATGCGAGCTCTTATTGGCAATGGAATGTAAGATAAGCCCCATATCTAGTTACAAGTGACTGTACCGTAGATCGCCTGGGCGTGCGGGAATTTCGGCCTCTCGTTTCAGATGACCCCCTAAATCTCCCTACCCTGTTACCTCCCCTAGCCTATCCTCCAGTTACACTACCCACTTACAGACTCATCGTTATCGTGATCAATCTGTACATTTACTCCTATTGAACATCACGAGCCGTTGCTTACTCGGCTCGCTCAACCTCTCGTGGCCTCGCCCTGTCCTTCCTCGCGATGGAAGAACTTACTTTCATGTCGTCGGCCCTGATTTTACTCAGGAGACCTCGAGCAAAATCATCGATGTAAACGAGAAATCGAGAAAACGAGATGTAAACGAGAAAAGTGATCGTTTGACAGAGGCGGAGTTTAATGGACGGAACTCTACTTAAGACCCCAAGTTTTAAACGTCTCCATTTGCATTTATTAGCCAACAGTACCAGTAATTCACCCTATCATGAACCCCCAGCGCCTGCGAGCAAGTCCATAACCTATTGTGATACAGAAGAGGTAATTATGTAAATTGAATACGAGTCTTTTCCTTGCGTGAAATTTCCATCCTCTGATTCTGATTAGTTTTTTTTTATGCAGTGCTTTTATATTACATCCATCTTGAGGACCATATACTGTACCGAAAATTTTCACATTTCCAAGAATTTGACGAACTTTGAACTAAACCACCTGGTCACTTCTCCCCCGTGGCGGGCGACGTCTCCCTGAACGGTTCAATATAATTCATTCTGCAATTGCATGCATTTTGCATTCATGTGTATTTCGTTGTTGGATGGGTAGGTATGGCATACGCTATGTTGGCGAATATCCCGCCTGTCTATGGCATCTACATGGCCTTCTTCCCCGTTCTCACCTACGTCATCATGGGCACCTCGCGACATGCATCGATGGGTATGCCGTTTCCTTCTCCCTCACACACCCTACTTCATGAAATGCTCCTGCAAACGTGCCAATTTAGGTCTGAAATGCCTTTTCGCAGAATGCTTGAGATGGACTTGGTTAACTTGAGCAGGATCGACGAAGTAGATAAGAATGTATTGTCAATTTACTGCTTTCTTTAAATTTATTTCTCGTTCTGTAGCACTGATACGTTGTAAACTGTGAAGACAGAGGAAAAGTATTAATAGATGCCTTGGTGGGTGTCAAGGCATGAAAAAAGCCGCTGCTGCATTCGGTGCATACACAGTGCACTGTTGCAAATGGCGGAGTTGCGAAAGGAGTGTCTGATCGAAGCGCAGTGCAGTGTGATGAGATTTATGCTCGCAAAAGACACAAAAAAAAGGACGGGCATGCGTGTAGGATGAATCCCACTCGGAGGGAGCCTGCGGGAACGAGCTTCACCTTGTCCACGTGCACAGTCTTATTTAAAGAGTTCATCTGACCTGTAGACCTGTCGTTCTGATCATTCGTAATTTCCGTACACAACAACGGATTGCCGATAAGTTTCATGAGGCTTGCAGACTTTTTTTTCCCCCAGAAATCTGATCCCACCGCACAAGACACTTCTATTATAAAGACGCCATCCGCAACAGAGTACTGCTTTCTTCCACATCTTGAAATTTTTAAAGGCATTTACTTCCCAGCTGCTGTCACGGTTTGTAATTTCTAAATGCGACATGCGAGAAAATTAATTTTTTTTATTTTCTCGATGGCCCTTGCAGAGAAAAATTCGCGGGAACTTTTTTTTTCACAGGATTTACTTCAGAAAGTTGAAATTGTGTTTTCTTAAAGCTTTCTTGTTTTTGATCGTATTGGGCCGTGCTTGCAGGAAGTTTCGCTGTGGTGTGCCTGATGACCGGAAAGGTGGTGGGTTTGTATCAACATAAGTTGGACGAGTTGGATCCGGAATATTTGAAGCTAAATGCCACGTCGTCGGCCATGGACGACGTGAACGTTCACCATGCCGTCCAGATTGCAGCCGCCGTTGGCCTCACCGTCGGCTTCTTTCAGGTATGTCAAACATTTACGTTGCAATTTTGCAGAGGTAGGGCAAGGGAACCGCTACTTCAGATGCAGTTCGCAATTCTCGTTCATCGTGCATTGTCATTTGCTCAGTGACTGGGCTATGCTCAGTTACTGGGCTATGCCCAGCACTGCAATGACTCATGGGACTCGTAATTTCAATCCATATTACTTCCTCAAAAGTCAAAACTCAGGTGTGGTAGAGGACCAGCACCATATAACTTGAAACCTAATCTTTCCACATGGGAGAACTAACTTTCAAAGTGAACAAAAATTAGTCTAGATAAGCTTGGTGCTGCCAATAACATTTTAAGAAAATTGGATAGAGTTTTTCATTACATTTACCAGTCTTTGCAATCATCGTCCTTTGCTGGCAACATAAACCCAAAACTACCTCGATAAGTGCTAATTTTTATCATGTTCGGGATGTCTCATATGCCCACCCTATCACGATATCTTCCGGTTGTACTAGAAACTGGTTATCTTGGGGATCCATTCGTTTTTGCATCCACCAGTTTGCCTGAGTTACCACCGCAGGTCTGAACCCATCGGTGCTATCCCCAATTCCCATGCGGATCGATATACCTTATGGAACCACGAGCACCCGTCGATGCCCACTGCTTTCAGGGTCTCTGCCCGGACTTCGTCCATGCCAGAAGACTTTCCGTTATTCAAGCTGCCTATTCTGTTTTTGACGAAGCAGATGCTGGAGTAGAAATTTCATCAGCAATATTGAGCCAAACGATTCCACGCTTGATCGCCGACTGTTTTCTTACTTTTCCCCGACTTGCGCTTCCTTTGTAACCCCATGCGGATCATATGACGTGTGATGTTCGGAGCAGCTGATGCAGTGAGTGGAGGAAGTGGGGACATGCGTAGGGCAATCTGTTACGTAGGTTCAGATTTGAGACCCCTCACCCAGTGGAATAGGGATCTAACAATAGGTTTATTTTTCCTTTTTGTAGTGTTCTCTGTTCTTTTTCCTGTGAAGTGTGTTGTGTGTGTGATTTGTAGTTAATCGGCCTGTCGGGATCGTTAGATAGTAAAACTTTTCAACAGTCACTTCCGAGTTTACTTGCTGAGTTTGCCGTGCCGAACCCTCGACTCAAAACAATCCTCGCCACGTACTAAGAACATTAATTCCCACACATAACAGACGAGAAAAGATCACTTCGGAAAAAAGTTTATCCTCTCCAAACCACTTTCTCGCCTAAATTCTCATAGAGTTTTTTTTTTCAGATTCACCAATACCTGGGAAAAAAGTTTAGGTAATTGGGAAGTTGTAAAGTGATAAAACCTGTTAAGCCTCTCTTTTCTCTATCTTTTCTGGCAATTCCCAGAATTGCCGATTTTCTTGTTTTCTTCATAAATAATCGAGGAATGACCTTTCTCAGAACTCTCCATGACTTCTATATGTATTTCCGTGATTTCTTTTTACCTGTGTGCATATGCTCGATGGTGGAGAATAAACTTCTAATCTTTCTAATCCAGCTTCGTTCCAAAGGTCGCAAGTTAACCATACATGTAGGGACAACGGACTTACTATTTGTGAAACTCTGAACAGGGCAATTGAATGAAATCGAAACCTTTCTGACCCTTAAAGAGAGGTCATTTCATGTATGCGCGATTGGGCCGTAGACCTCGAACATCAACACTCAGCATTGTAAGAATAGATTTTCCCAATCTGGTAGACGAAGTCTAGGCTTAATAGCGACAGCCTACGCCACTTGATTTTTTTTTTTCCAAGCAGTCTCATTTAGAAGAGGTTGGATTTTGTCACAGATCCTGATGGGGATCGTGCAGATGGGGAACTTGACGGTGTTTCTATCGGATACCCTGGTGAGTGCATTCACGACTGGGGCTGCAATCCACGTTGCCACATCCCAGATCAAACACATATTTGGTCTTCCCGTCCCTAGGCACTATGGATTCACCAAAGTCGTCAAGGTTCTTGCTCTTGCTCGCTCTCCTATCTCACTCTCTCTCTCTCTCTCTCTCTCATACATTCCTTTCCACCATGATCATCACTGAGAATGACTCGATTATCCTAGACAAGCACGAGCAAAAGACGAGTTCTATCAAATCTGTACATTAGGAATCCTCGTGCCTAAATGCTCTATTTAAACTCCGAAAGCGAAAAATATTAAATACTCATGGGAATGCCCCACAATCCTGGTAATTGAATTTCAAATGCGAGCATAGAATTCATAATTATTTCGTAAAATTTCCACGCCTCCAACTTTAAATCATCGAATACTCTCTTCAATGTTCTCTTTGCCCTATTACTATCGCATGTCTTCATGAAAATACACCGAGTATCGGACTTTTCAAGTTCAACGCGCACCCTACACAAACGGAGAAATTCTGTACCAGGGTCCATTGGACCCAGAACGATAGTTACGGGATTAAATCCCGAGTGGAATCGACGCACCTTTCATGCAGGGTTTCGTGCGGAATTGAAGTCATCTTTTTACTGGTGAGACTTTTCCTCGTGCGTGTGGGGGGTGAAAATCGAAAGTGGAAGACACAACCTCAAATACCCTTGTAACGGATGAACGAACTATTATAGTTATATATAACCAGACACTGGCGCGACGCTCCGGGGGGGGGGGGGGGGGGATCACGTAAACAGGCAATGCCGGCGTTTCAAAGTTGGACCTAATAGACTATACTACCTCAGCTTCGTAGGTTTTAATAATATCTGACTCTTGAGATAACATGAATTAAAGTAGCATAAATTTGAGCTGAGCGGCATAATACAGTTTTCAAGAAAAGGATAGTAGCAATACTTGAAGCGAAACGATCTCCATCATAGTACCCGTATTGTTTGTGTAACAGAATCATAAAAGTTGATGAGAACAGAAAGGGAAATGACTCGTTTTTATTATGCCCAACATCATATCGCGTGAAAACTCTATCCACCTCGATGAAAACTCCCGGCCCTAACGGCATCACGGGATTTTCATCTAAGATTGTTTGCTGTGCAGTTTGTCCTTTCGGTCCTGTTGTTTTAGCTTACTTCACTGAACGTTGCACTCATCTCTATCTCACTTCGTCGCGGAGTCGAAGAGAATTTTGATTGATCGCTTTTTTTCGTCTCCCCGTGCATTTTCAGACGTACATAGATTTCTTCCCCATGATCATGAGATCGAACGCGGCAGCTTTGATCGTGGCTGGGATTACCATGTTTGCCTTGGCCCTCAACAACGATTTATTAAAGGTCACTTCATTTCCTGTGTCTACTTATTCACTTTTTTGCCGAGCCGGAATGGCCTTGGCAATGTAATACTTGAACTCTCCTCGACAGCCGTGCCTGGCCAAGAAGTGCCCATTTCCAGTACCGATTGAATTGATCTGCGTGGTGATCGGGACCGCGGCATCTTATGGAGTAGATCTGCACCACAACTATAATATCACTACTGTCGGCTACCTCCCAACCGGGTCAGTCAACGGTGAAGCGCTAACACCGCTTCCCATCTATCACCCATCCTTCACCCCTCTCGATCTCTCCTATCCACGGACACAGGCTGCCAAGTCCAGAGGTGCCACCCCTGTGGTTGATGGGTGAGGTGGACTTCATGATCCAGTGCCTCGTGATCGCCATCGTCGGTTATGCCACATCCATCTCTATGGCGAAGCTCCTGGCCCGCAAAGCCGGCTACCGCGTCGACCCAAATCAGGATCTTCTCGCACAGGTCTCGCTCGTTTCATGATGAAGAGGCGTGACTTGGAACGGACTCTTACACGTTCAGAAATACACGTTAAACGTTTCCAATGAAAATCTTGAATGAAAGGGATTCCTCGAGCTCTCCTTCCTTCTCTTTCCTGCTTGTATTGTGACAATTTTTCTTGTGAAGTTATTTATTGATAAGCTCAGCGGTGGAAAGAACTGAGTGAAATGAGAACCCAGAGAGATTTTCCATTGGAAGTCAGCGGGGGGAAGCGAGGGCTCCGTTGTCGGTAGAATCTATTCCATTCCTCCTTCATAGACTTCAATGGGAAGACCTTTAAGAATTTACAAGATAGAACGTGGTTTACTCGGCGAGTTTATGTGCAGGAATCTGAAGAGGGATATTCTCACAGCGGCCCAGAATTCATGATGCTGTCTCACAAAGACGAATCGAACCTTGGACTTATGAGCAGCTCCGACCCTCGATTGGTCGATTGATCATAAGATTTTTTTTTAACTTCAGGGAGTGGGGAACGCATTTGGAGCGATGTTCGGATGTCCACCGTTTGCGGCATCGTTATCGAGGAGTCTAATTCAACATAACGTCGGTGGGAAGACACAAGTGGCGAATGTCGTTTCCTGTGCTCTCCTTCTCATCATCTTGCTCTTCCTCGCCCCTCTCTTCACCACTTTACCAAAGGTACAAGAGTGTTGAGTTGCAACAGTGCGCATTTATGTTTGTAGCTTTAAGGGATTTCCAATTCAACCTCAAGAATCTTCCTTTTCCAAATCCATTCAACTGCTGAGTTTTTAACTTTTCCTAACTTGAGTTGTTTAAACTCTTTGCAATATTCAAATATTTGCCACTAGAACTGGTTCCTCTCATTCTTCTGTCACCATCATGCTTTCAGAAACATACCACACTCCACATTATCGATACCTTTATGACCCTAATATGACCTTGAATATCAGGATGAAATTCCCCTGCGTTATCCTTCCCTCCAGCGAAAAATAGTCCCAACGCATCCAAAAAAAGCTCGTATGAAAGCCTCCGTACCACATTTATCATACTGCGAGCCCGATTCTGAACTCTTTCAACCGCCGTTGGATCTCGTTTATTAATGTGCCTCTCAAATCGGACACAATACTTCAAATGTTTAATGGCAATGCGGCATACAACTGAAGAATAACACTTGAAATGTTACATTAAGCCGTCGGTTGCCTGCACAAGCTCGGAGATGATCCTCAAATCTCTCTCTCCGTTCGTCTCCCCAACACATCCTTGCCAAACGCATGCATAAATCCATTGCAATTCATGACGAACGTGAAGAACTTCACGTTTTCTCTCATTGAACTTCATGAGCCATTTTTTACTCCACGCCTTCAAAAGCTCAAATTCTTCCCGGCTCTCGCCCTTTTCTCTTGCCGGCGAAAGCGAAACCTATATTCGTGTCGTTGGCAACACCAATGATTTTTGTCGTGTGGCCTTCATATGGTCGATGTAATCGGTGTAATCGATGAAGACGAAGCCCTGCGAGACTCCGCTCGCCAACCAGATATCTGCTGACATCTCCCCACTTACATTTACAATTATTTACATTTATACAGTATTTATCTAAAATTCATATGGAGTTGCAGGAAAAGAAATTATAGTAATGAAGTGTTTCTTTCTTTTCTTCTCTCCTTGCCCCGAAAAAAAAAACAGGCGGTATTGGCAGGGATCATCCTGGTTTCGCTGAAGGGAATGTTCTACCAGGTGGCAGACCTAAAGAAAGCGTGGCGGGTAAGCAAGTTGGACGCGTTTGTCTGGGTCATGACATTCTTATCCGTGATCTTGATCGACATCGATTATGGTCTTGCCATCGGCGTCGCCTCGTCTCTCTTAACCTTGATCTGGAGGAACCAACGAGCCTATGCCTGCATCCTGGGACAAATTTCTGATACTGGCATCTACGTCGATGTTCGCCGATTTGACCTCGTGAGCCTCAGTTATTTTTAAAGTTTATTATTATTATTGGTGTTGTCCCTCCCTCTCTCTCTCCCCCGGTCTTTACTTAACTTTCACTATCTCCCCTTCGAAGAAAATCAGGCGTCAGGCGCTCGAACCCTTTGGTGTTTCATCATTCGCAGAACTGGATTCCGAATTCACATTTATAATAGGAAACAAGCAATGTTATGTCACTTCTTGTCGCTTCCTTTCATGGAGAGATGAGTTTTTAGAGCACCAAGGCGCGATCAAGGAAAATACAACCAATACCTTACGTGATATTCTTGCAATTATTACTATACCAATATTTACCTTACATTAAAGTAAACTTGAACTCATTCCCATGCTTTCCGGCATGCTTTTGTCCACAAAGGAAGTAGAAAACGAAGCTTCATCAAGTTTCGGAGGAAATAAAACGAGAAAAAAGAAATAAGATTTTGCCCCATTAGCTGAAGCATAATTGAAGCGAGTCTCTTCAACTCGAAGAGTAATAATTTTTGCAGAATGTTTCCATGCAGTTTTTCCCCCCACTCCCCAAACCTGCGGTCACACGTGAACACCAAAAATGGCTCCTTTTCCCCCTCCCTCTCTTGGGTTCTCTGAGTTCTTCAGGTATGAATCCGTAACGGTCCAATCCTCTCAAAGACCGAGTTTCTAGTAATGGCAGTACTGAAAAGTACTTTTTAGTAAAGAACCAATCAACCAAAAGAAGTAAAGTGTATTTAGACTTGTCTTCTCGTCCAAGCAGAAGAGTATCTATGCTACATTTGGAGTATCTAAGGCTGAACAAGTACTGAAAGTACTTATTATGGAATAGTCCACGAACTGCCATAGACCGAAATACGAGTATACTGGTCCAAAATTTTCCATTTTTGAGTACTGCAAAGAAATTTCAGGGAATACTGAACTAATGTGTACAGCCGATACATTGGCTAACACCGGTGTCGGTAGCCGGTGTTGCACTTTCGGCACCATCGGCCATCGACCTATGGCGCCGGTGCCCAAAGGACGGGCAAAGCGAAAAAATATTACGTGAGGGTGTGAAGGCGGCTAGGTCCCGGCCCTCCTGTCTCACTGAATGCACTCCTGCCAGCCTCTCCCAGACAAACACATCAATCGGATTACGTTACTGTCGTATAATAGGAACCGGCGGAGGAAAGTAGCAGTAAAGAAGGGAAATCCTTGCATCTCCATTTACGTTATGCTTTTGCAAGGGATGTGACACTAAATGCTCTCAACTGCAGCAATGAGTAGCAAGCTGACCACTGACAGCTTCAAAGAGAGACTGACAGGCTGGACAGGACCAAAAGTGATCTCCATCATTTCAAGGAGGCCTACTAATAAGCACATTGGCTTCCAATTAGGCTTATTTGAATTTATAGGCGATTTCTTCTACAGGCCACAATTGGCACCGGTACCGACACCGGCCGATGGTTATGAGGGAAAAATCAGCCATCGGACCAACGGCCAAATGTGGGCACCGGTACAGCCCTGGTTTTTACACGATGCCCTTTCATATTACAGGAGTAAATAATCACTGCCAGGGAATAGCTACTTAGAGTAGTTCTGTACCTTTCTCCGTAAGAGTACTTCATACTCATACCGGGGAAAGAAGAGGGAAACCGCAGCTCAGGTGCTTTTGCATGAATGCGTCCGGCGTGGGTAACCAAAATGATGAAATGTGGGGCAGGATACAGGGAATATGTTACGAAGCCATCTCGGAAACTCAGACTTGGAGAATGTTAGGCCGGGCGATATAGGTTTTAAATGAATCTATATTGTAATATCGCCAATCCCTTAGGTAAGAATTAAAAAACGCGACGGGGAAAACAAGAGGCAGACCGGAATCACATTGCTATGGAGTCCAGACGCAGCGAAAGGAACAATGGTGTTTTTTTTTGCTCGTGACTAGTTCATCACCTCGCAAGGTTTTCACTGAATGGTCCTATTCATTCTCCAAGGAAAAGGCTGGGGACAATGGGTCTCTTAGGGGAAATCACTGGGCGGTGCCATCGAGGTATGGAGACACCTGCTCCTTTCCTCCCTCCACTCAGCAACACAATCCTCACAAAAACAGCTAGGGGGAATGCTAGAGAGCCAGAATGGTTGCTACCTCCATCCTGCCCTCCATACATTCCAACAAAATCTTCCCTTCATAGATTTTCCTTCACGAAGCCTCTATGCTCTGACCTAGTAAATTCATGGATGGGGCCTATGGTGATGCTTTATGGTGATGCAACGCGCAGCTTTAGAGATGATTGAGAAAGAGTTTGAAATACAAAGATTCGACTCTGCGTGAAGACAAGCTAGGGATGAAGGAGGGGAGGGGGTTCATTTTATATGCAAGATATGACTCAGACCTTGGCATGATGGGAATCTCTTCGGTGAAATAAGCCCTTGACCCGCCTTGACCTCAACTGAGGATGTTAATAGGGGCATAAATGCCTCTTGCATCCCATCCCAAGCCTTGAATACGTTCATGACTCTCGGCCTAAGACGATTCTTTCGACGTGTATGGCATTTCCTTACCCAAGTACACATATCACACTTTCCCAGGGCCTTTCATTTCCTAAATGTCATGTTGCTGTACGCTTATGCTTAAAAGACCTGTCTCTCTCTTTCTATAGAACAGATCAAGAGGCAAGAAAAGCCGATTGATGTCCTTTTTCCGGTCAAATTTCCTCTGTGAAAACTGTTTTTCTACCGTTTGTATCTTGATCAATATTCCCAGGTGTCAATGAGAAACATTTCTTGTTATTGTACCTTGCATCGATGGAAATACTCTTCAGAGATGCGCTGTAACTAATAATTTGCAATTATTTTTCACGGCCATAAGCGCCCGCCAAAAATCGCCCAAGAGAAACAAACCGGATGAGGGCTAATACACTGCCTATTTCATGATCTGACCACACCTTTGGGCTTAATTATTTTTAGAGCTTCTCTCCTATTTGAGCTAGACAGGTAATTCATGACTCTTTTCAAAGATCTGTTTCTCCCCTTTCCAACAATACCATACTGGTTAGCATTATTACATCATACAACATCTAATTAGGAAAATAGAGGTGCTGACCGTGACCACATTTGTAATTTAAAAAATACCCCACCTGGGATTTAGTCTTATGCAACTACAACATGTATGTCAAAAATCACCTTGGGATATATGAAGAACGTTTGGAGAACATTTTTTCACCAAGAAGGGAAAAATATCCATACTTTGGCCACACATTGACATTGATGAGACTAAATAACGACATGTCTCATACGCAAGTAGCTCACGATCAGAACTGCACTCCCATTATCACATCAAAGCTTGGTACCTTTCTATGACTGTAAAATTTCATTGGAATTATTCAAGAACGATTCCACTTGTGTTTTAAAAAGCTCTTCATTTGGAAGTCACCAAATATTTCTTTCGCACACAGGACAAATGTCGTTCCTGAGAAACTACCTTTCATTTACATACATCAAACTACTGCCAATAGTTGATGTGCAACAGGAGCATACATGGTGCGTAAGAATTACGTTAGCTCTTTAATTTCAAAGCTCCTCGAATAATCAATACACATCAACATTAGTTCGCAATCAGAGTGAAAGTAAAGTTTGTTTGATAGTTTCCTCAGTAAACTCAATATGCAGGGCAATACAATTTTGTCGGATTACCGAAAGTGAAGAAAACCCTTAATAGTAATTTTGGGCAATATTCCCTGAGTAAGAAATTGCACCTGGGGAATTTTAATCAGGCCTATTAACGTCAGCAACAAGTCAATCATGGTAACGACTGGGAATAGTGGTTCATACTATTGAATAGTTGCATGAAGAACCGCCAATCCCTATTTTAAACTCATAAGTGTCTCAACTTTTGAAAGGAGATTCTATTTGCAACATTCAGAACAGCGTTGGGAATCACCAATTCGAACTTTTTTTCACAATTTTTGAACTCTTGTGACAAAAACATGCCCTTCGGGAATTCCATCGGAAACCACAAACCGTCTGTTCGGATAAAATGATGTATTCGATTATCTGAACGTTTTCTTTAGATATCAGCAACTTGTTAAAAATTTGGGTTTTACAGTACTAACATACTATTAATAAAAAAGGATTACTTAGTATTTCCGCAAACTTGACTGAAGTGTTCATGATCAGGCAAAGGAGGAGGAGGGGATAAAGATCCTCCATTACGGGGCAGGAATCCACTTCGGAAACCGGGAGGCATTCAAGCAACAGCTCTTCAAGTTGACACAACTAGAACCCCAGAAATGGGAGAAACGTATAGTGAAACACCACAAGGACGTAGCAAAACGGAGAAAGAATCGTCGTAAACTTCAGATCAAGGCAAGTGTATTTCTTCTCTCCCTCTCTCTTACAACTTTGAACTTGACCCTTTCACTAGTACTCAAATATAATAGCTATAAAAATTGTTGATAGCAGATTTCGAATCCTTAACCTCCAAACTAGCAACATTTGTTATTCTTTAGATGTTTGGATTCTGGTACTTAGCAACATTTGTAGGTTTTTACCATTTATACTTTTTACATGTTTACGTTCAGTTGTTAGGACATTCAACACGCTAACTGCCATGTGACACGCCGAAATGTCAACATCGGTTATTCATGCCACGCCAAGTGGCAGGCCCTTCGCGGTTAACATGTTAAATGTGCTCCTGCTGAGCACGCCTGAAATTTGGAGAATTCTTTTACTGGAAAGAATAATGTCTTGCTAATGGTGAAAGGTGAGAGGAAAGAAGAGTACGTATCGCAAATACAACCTGTGACAAAGCAGCACTTGGAACTGGTGTGTTTACGCGTTGTAAACCCTTACTTTATGTATGGACAGTTTTTGTGGACGAGCTCAAAGTGTGTGTCGATGCGGCTAAGTTTAGGCATCTTCCAATTGCCGCTCGTTTTGAAATGAGATTTCGTGCTGTTCGACCTGGGGCCTGTTCCGCAGAATATTCACAAGTTTCACGATCTACAAGCTAAAAGTATAGTTTCCGCACCAGCAAGGGTCATGTCTAATTGCTCAGCCCTTCTAGAGTCTCTGCTGCAAGGGCTGAGTAAAGAAACATGACCGTTACAATTGCAAAAATTATGCTTGTAACTTGTAGCAAGTAACTTGTAAATCTTATGTGGAACAGGCCCCTGGGAGTCGACCGGGCAGTTAAAGGTAGTGTCTATACATCAATGAAACAGATGAAACCTCCGTCTCCAGGGCAAGACGAACATGGGAGGAGAGCTGGTATTAGAGACGAATGGCGGCTCGGAGCCCTCTATTACAATGGCTATAGACGAGGAGGAACCTCGTCTTCCTTTTTGGCATCTTATCTTTGACTTAACAGGAGTGAGTTTCGTCGATGCCTCAGGCATCTCCACTCTCACCCGTCTCGTCATCGAATATCACAACATCGGCGTCCGAACATACTTCGCTGGAGCCATGGGTATGTTCACTTCTCCAAATATACTGGGTGGCCCAAAAAAGTCCAGAAATTTACACGCCTGCAGACGGAGTACCATATCAACCTTAGTACCATATCGACAGGAAATTTACAAGATTTTACGTGTAATATTTGCTGGTAATGTAATAAAAATTTCATTGATATTGGTTGTAAACTACTTGAGTAAGAATTTTTCTCCCGCGCGATGTCAAAAGGGCGAGTGTGCAAAAAAACGCGACTGACCTCAATGAAATAAATGTTTGGTGGGTACTCCATGGATGTGTCTTCCTTGGATCGCCCGCCGAGGCAGCACGCCGGCAAACTCTCTGACACACTACAGTAGATCATTTGACGACTCGTACGAGAAGAGCTCTTACTCATGTTCATAGAAGGAATTTTCATGGAAATTTTCCTGAAACCACCTACATATATTGGGCATGACACACTGAAAATTTCAAGACAATGCTTAGCATGGTGTCGTGTCTGCAGACGCCCGAAATTCGGGACTTTTTTGGGCCTGACGGATATATTTTAAAATTACAGAAAGAAATGACTCTTTGTACAGGGTGGGCAATAAAAGCTTCGGAGATCTGTTCCACTTCATAACGCAGTTTCTGAAGAGTTACTTAATACTGAAATAGCATCTCTATAGCAAAAATTGTTCAGCTTTCCACTGGTCTCAACGACTTCACCATCCATGCCGTAGTCATCATGCTGTTACCGAAAATTAATGAGACGACACTAGGAATGTGTACTTTGCATCACCCTTTAAGACGTGGTCAGGAAACATCCGTGCTTCCGCTTCCATCTACAGCTCAGTGCCAGTTTCAAGGTCTCAGACCTAGGCATAGGATTTTCTGTTGTCTTGCCCCAGAAGACAACGTGTTTTCATTAGACGTGTCCAGAGAGAATTAAGAGACAAGTTGAATTCGCCTGACCACAGTACATTATTCAAAAACTCTCTTGTTCGCCTGGAACGTTCTCTTATGATGGTCTTCAAGGGAGAACTCGTAGCTGCTTGACTTTGATCAGTTTCTGACGCATGGAGACCCTGTAAGGAAACAGCTGTAGTTTTCCCTGCATAATACATCAGCAGAACATACTGGGTATTCCGGTACGATAGGGGAGTTGCTAATTTATAGGTTTTGAAGCAAATGAAACATGATTCAATCCCTGTTTATGCCTGTCACTATGAACTTGAATTCAGAAAACTCTGGGAGACCCAAGTTCTTAACTTGAGAAAATCTGAGATGGCCTGATGACGTGTCGGTTCTTTGCCAAACGCGTGAAGGAAGCGCTTATGATCAAGCTATAGCATTTCACTCTTGAACCTGAAAGTCCATTTAACTGCAAACACTCCTTACTTGTCACTATAGGCATGTTGCTCGCAACAATACTCTATGCGTCAAATTTTATTTTTCAATAAGGCGTATTACGCACACACCGTTCTGATTCAGTCCGTTAAAAAAAATTTCGCGACCTCTTACAGGTATCGAGCCAACTCAGTTCAACACCTTCTTTTCAAGCGGTACCTCAGATAAATTTCATGTAAATCCAGGAAATCTATGGCACAGGACTCAAATCTGTTGACACCAATGAAAAACTAAAGAAATGTTTTACAGGGAGATGCCATTGAAATTTTAGCTAACACTCCATATAGGGTTGTGAGGTTTGAAAGATCTCCCAAGTTTTTTTTTTTTTTGGCCCACCGTTTCTGCTGTATTTCTGAAGGGAGGGGGCTAGGAAGCAGAGTATCTTATTTAAAAAAAAGAGAGGGGTAACTGAGTGGCACTTGCGAAGTACCAAGCAGCCGCTAAAATCATCAGGGTCTTTTGATGCCTTTTGATTCTCGCCAAAAATTGTTGTTACTGCACTTTTGAAGATGGTCAACAAACCGCTTTGTTCATATCTGATCCTAGAACTCCATTAACACTTCCATCGCACAATTTCCCATAGCTTTGTAGAATTTTCGTAACAACAAATGCCGTCAAAGGGAAAAAAAAAATCGATTTCACCCATGATTTTGGCTAAAATTTTGGCATTTTGAACGAAACTTTCATTCGTCAGGTTACCGTACCAGAGCGACTACTATGCCGAATTTCACCACTCAATTTCTTATAGTTTCGGCCACTTAAAAAAAAAAGATTAATCCATATATACATCCAAAAGAGTTACATCCTACTTCATACCAACTATCAAGCAGATGTCGACATATGCTTGATGTTGAATTCAACATGTGTTCGTAGAGATATCTCTACGAACACATGTTGAACTAATATAAACCCGACATTGGACTAAATTGAAAATATTAGTCCATTGTGGGCCTATGTTGGTCCAACATACTAAGGGAATGTAACAGAGTGGAATTACTCGGCGTACTAGTTAACACTTCACATGGTAGACAAAGCTGAAATGTTTAATTCCAAGAGTAATACCATTTACTAATGGTATTCATACGTCACATTTTAATGTTGCGTTATCTTACTTGTACCAACACTGAAATTTCGTGATTTTATTTACTTAGTTCACTCATAATAATTTGCTTTCTTGTCCAGTAAACATTAACTACTGGTAGTTATGCCTGCTTCTGCTTGCTCACTCAACTTATGTCAATCTGCTTAACTCAGAAGAAACTTCTATTTTCAGAGCCACAGATGGAGATGTTCAGACGGACGGAATTCTTTGGCGTCGTACCCCTAGCCCATTTTTTCCCAACTGTGCAAGATGCAGTACTCCATTGCGCCAAAACCCCGGTTGATTCCCTTGTTTAAATGTTCAGAGTTTATGAATGATGGATTGTGTGGTCAAAATCAGTCTAAGAACACACCTATGTCTGTTAATCTGTGGTCCATTGGGTCTTCAATGAATGTAACCATCAGAAGGAAGCAAAATAGACTTCATTTATTTGTCTACGACGATCGAGACTTGAAAATTTCTGGACACAAACATACAAACAAGGAGCACACAAGGTTGAAAAATCACTGTTGAATCTATGGTAGAGCCTCAAATGCAGGTTTTCCACTCACATCAATATTATACTAAATTAAGAAAATAAGTTATAGAAATGTCTCAGGCGTAGGAAAAAAAAAAGCATCGCATCACATCTAGGATGGCTTCCAGCAAAGGCCCATCCCATCCAGGGTGAAATCAGTCTGTACACATGACGAAAACATTAAATCCCACTTATTGCACCTTGCCGGGAAGCAAATCTTTCCCTTCCAGCTCTATTTCTCAAGGAAGACATGATAATGATTTCGATTTTAAAGAAAAGAAACTGATTATGAAAGCGTTTCAGGTCAGTCACTTTCGTAGAACAAAAAACAATCTACCGTGACCTAACTAGGGCATGGCAAAGTGGGGGAATTGCATTGGAAATGGAGGGGTTGCTTCCAGCCTCCAGCAAATCTTGATACAGGTTGCCATTATTCCCTTTCATGGTGGTGTCAAGGCTTGATTCCATAGAATTAAAAAATGACTTTTGAAATACAACTCCCAAGAAAAAGTAATTTCAATTCACATAAAAGCTCTGGAACTCCTCTAATTCAATTGGAAGCAATACCATGGCTTACCTTCTTCCCACTCAACTGACTTAGGGTTGTTAATAGAACAGGAATTTCAATCCATTTAAATCATGGACTGAATGATCAATAAAATTCAATTCACCCATGACGAAAAGCTCAAAGTAATGCAGGGAAATTATCATATGGCACACTGCCATAAACCAGATGACAATGATGTTGTCATTCCTAATGGGGAGGAATGATATGGAGAGTATGGGGATAAGGGATGATAGCATTAAAGACAGGGTCATTTCATTCAATCCCACCCGATCTTCACATCAATTCTTTTTGCAGGGGAGGGTCTCCTGAGTTATTTATATTTAATTATGACCTACTTTTTATTTAAATTAAAACTTTATACAAATAATCAATTAATTTAATCGAACTGGCAGTCCTGTTCATGTGGACATCAATAAAGAGCATAATACATACAGATCATGCATATGCAAAGTCAACAGAAGAAGAACTTTGAGAAAATACATACTGAGACCAAAAATCTAAACCCATTAGGGAAGATTTAGCATGGGATCAGACCTTGACATTCCATCTCTTCACTCAACTTCAACTCCAGTAAAAAAAATTTAGAAAATTCTCTCTACAATCATCACAGCAGTGTGTGTGTCCGGCACACTAGTGCCTATTCGGCTTTCTTGTCACATTGCGGGTAATCCGTCCCGTGTGAGATGCGTTGTACTGCATCAGTTCCATTAGCCCCCGTTGTGTCAACTCCTTGTTCTCATCGCGGTTCAAGGACCTGACCTCCCTTCGAATTACTCCATTTGGATGCTTGGTCTTCAAGACACTTCGGGTTACATGTGATGCTCCCAAATTGAGCTTGTGGAGGGTGGTGATACCCTGCTTACCTCCAAGCTCCTTGCACTCATCCCTAAGGAGCTTCATCACTTCTCCTGAGGGTGGTTTTTCAGCTTCAGCCTTTTGGGCATCACGTCGAAAGCGCAGTGCTTCCAATTTCTTTTGCCTCTTCAGCCAAGCCTCACTTGGCTGAAAGGCAAAGTAAGAACTGGACTCAGGAACACCCATTTCCAACAGCTTCTTCTTCTTTGCACCTGCCGGCAGGAGCAGATTCACGCTTTTCACCTTCATAGAAGCTGGCATGGGTTTCTTCGGCAAGTCCTTCCTCTTCTTGCAATTTTGGGTTGTAGAACCATTGGTCATAGGCCTACCATTGACAAGGCCATTGCACTTCACCTTAGAGACATGCAAAGCATCCTGCTGGGATCCATTGAAGTGACTAGATGGTAACCCACACAAGGAGGCAACAACTTCATCCGTGCGTCTGGTCAGGCACACCTGCTCCTTGCGTGGAGACTGGGGCACAGGAGGCATGCACAAGTGCATACCCCATGGGTACACTCTCTTGTGGTTGACCACATGGACAATGTTTGTGGCAGTCATCTTTGGTAGACTGATCACTAACTTCTTGTTCTCTTCAAGACAGTTCCCAACAATGAATGGCATGGTGGAAGGCTTGATGTTCAGCCTATGCAAACGCACACTGCAGGGCTTCATCAGATTCTTCAAATGTCTTGACTCCTTGTTCAACCCTAAATGTTAGAAAGTAAATTACCACACATTTCAAAAGTTTACATATAAATGACTTCCATAATTGACATCTATGGGCATGACAACCAGCCACTCACCAGTCTCGATTGTTCTACGTCGTTCCTTCTTCTCCTCCCGAGTGAAACAATAAATATGACAGTAGTCTGATCTTCGGTTTGATCGCATCCTGAGACACCGCTGAACTGGCCACATCTTGTTTTGGAGGAGTTGATAAGGCCTGGATTCGCCTTTGTCAACATACTGGTTTTTGGGTTCCCTTTGCAATTCCAAACCATCAAACTTTATTTTGAATTGGTCAGTCACACTCAAATGAGTATTCCATCCAAGTGGAACCCTCCCAGTGCAGTCCTTGGAACCCTCTTTTTCCTGACAGTATCGATACTTATTCTCTATTCCTGTCACCTTTACCATGTCCAATTTCTTCATGTATGCATCCTGTTTAAAAAGACAAAAAAAAAGAACTATTAACACAAGAAAGGATGTAGGTTTCAAGATATCACAGACAGACATACTACATCAATTAGGTCATCATCTTCGACTTCCTCAAGTCTGACTGCCTGCAGAGACTCATGAGTTGACTTTGAGTCCTTGGCAGCATGCTTCAGATGCCAGTGCTTCCAGAGGTCTGATTCACTTGAGAACTTTTCAGGACAGGATTCACATATGTACACGGCTGGCAGAGGGCTCAAATTCTCCTCACATCGAGGAACGAGAAGCTTTGGACGACTCCACGGTCTCTGGTCGTACAGCTGTGTAAATAACATCAATTTTGAACCAAGGAACGTACTGAGTCGGCTGTTGATGGTTGAAAGCATCAGGGAAGACTGTCATGCAGCGGGGGAAGAGATACTTGCATAGTTAATGGTTTTGATCTTGGCCAATGGTGTACCAGACTCCTTGTCGAAAATGACAAGATTCTCTGTCCCCCCACCATTTTGTCCATCTTGTATCACATACTTGTCTGGCTGTCTACCCTTCATCTCACAGAAGTCCAGGAGTTTCTGGGCTTGATGTGCTTGATAGCATGCCTTTACAATGCATGTGAGAGTCTCAATGCTGACCTGAAAACACACCATGCAACACATCTGTCAACAGCTGCATATATCATCAAAGATGGACCAATGTGTCCCACCATGAAGTGAGTACACAGTAAAATAGGAAAAGAAAGAAATGAGACACCTTAGATGAAGCAACAATAAACTTATGTCTCAGACAGACGACTTTCATTTTACTCATTAAGTAAAGAACATTACATGCATTTCCCATTTTTATTAGGTGATCACATTGGCTATTTGCTCCACATAAGAAAGTGATACTCCAAATGATCAGTCAATAACACAACTATGCATCAGCTAATACTTACAAAAAGGCAAAACGTCCCATATTGTGTATGATCTTGAATAGAACATCAAGCTAAGGATGTATGGGATTGGGGATAAGCTTAGGGCATGAGATTAACCCTTTATAGTTAAATAGTATATTGTCACATTCAGCTTGTGAATCCAATAAGGATCTTGCAGGGTAATGGAAGATATTGAGAAGGCATTATTTGAAAGGCAAAACATAGAAGATTAACTAGATAATCAAACACCGTGAGCACTGCATCATGATGTGGGCTTAACATAGGAGTTGAAAGAGTATATTTTTGGATGTTTATTAAGCAAATGAATAAAGACCTTGAAGAAAGAGAAAGAAAAGGGGCTCAGAGAAGCAGGTTCTAGTCAGGAGACTAGAACAGTCAACTGTTTCTCCACCTGATGAATGTTCATCACAACATCATGCAGAGGCAATTTCCATTGGGGGAGTCTGGTTTTACTTTTGGTATATTTTTAATGAAATTACACATTCTTCCCTCCTTTAACATTTACTTTCTGAGAACTAAGTGGTACAAAATGGTTTCTTCAAAGAAAACTCAAATCCCTAACTATCACAAAGAAAAATCTAACTCCTCATTTCCTTGCTCCCAACAGTAAGCAAAATATGAGAAAATGTTAAGATCCTAAGATCCACCCAATACACCCAACATTGGATTTGGAGACCTGGAATGTCAAAAATGACAATATTTAAGGCCTTTATGGTGTGATGCAATTCTTGGTTTTCAGTATCGCTGACATTATTTGCACTCAAGAAATAGATTGGTATGTGTAGAACTAGAGATCCACTACTGCTATTGAGATATTTGGAAACTTCAGAAAATGACTTCCAGTGTTTGAGATTGAGAATAGGTTTGTACATGAAAGAAGTCAGCCAGAAAGTTTGGGCCCTCTTGGGTTTGGCCCATCAAAAGACTACAGGGCCTAAGTTCAAATGGTACCAATGAGATCTAAGCATGTGATTCAGGAAAGGGTGAAGGATCCTCATGAAGCAGGTGGAAATTTATACATATCCCTTGGAAAACTCTGAATACAATTTCATTAGGGCCTGCTATGAAGCTTCATCTCTTTCCTAAATGCTGGAACATGAGTATACATGCATGAAACCAGTGGCATATTTTGGCTGAAGGGTCAGTGGGGGCAAGGCAACAGAGCGGGGGTGCCAAACCCCACCTGGGTGATATCAGGTGAGAAAATGATTTATTCCGAGGGGGTGCCAGGCTCTGTCATATGGGCACCAGGGGGGGTGGCTGCCCCCCCTGTCCCCCTGTAAAATACACCACTCCATGAAACCCATTTCAATTTAGCAGCCCTGCTCAATTCAATCCCAATTCCTGCAGACTCCTATGGATGCAATGAAAATGACAGATACAAGAAATGGTAGTAGGCTTCCACTACTGATACCTTGATGCATGACAGAATCTCAAATCTAATTCATTAACACTGTCATTAACACTATCAATGACATCAATCCATATCACTGACAGTTCAGCACCATTTCTCTTATAATTTACTCAAACCTCTACCACATTCTAACAGCTTCACCCTCCCACAAAAAGAAACTTTCAAGTGCAACATTTGAGTCTTCATACCAAATGAGTTGTCCAGAGGGTGAACTGACATTTTTGAATTTGCACAAGGTCAAAGATTGATTACCAACACCCAATACATGGAAAACACACCATGCATTAGTAATAATTAGCATTTCAAGGGCACCCAGCAAATGGATGAAGAACTTTATTGGAACATGAACACAACCTGATGATCATTGCAGTGATTTGTTTGAGAACTAACAGAGACCAGATCTCAAGGTCCACAATGAATCAAATTACCTAAGCTTGATTTCTATACTATGGGTTTTTCAAAGAATTTCAGAAATATGAGCTTTCACATTAGACTATTTTCAGCTGCCATTAGGAATGCTCAAACACAATTTCCAATGATCTGAAATATTTATGGGCGTTACCATGCTGCACGTTTACCTAGGTCTCTATGAGAGTATCAGCTGACTCATGGAATCCACCTATGGCATGAGATCATTATGGAAGACTGTTCATGTCTTTAACTAAAATAAAAATTCTGCTAAGTGCAACGTTGCATTGGTATTTGACTCTAAAGACTGAACTAAGTCTGAAAACCACTCATTGCTACTGAAAAGCGTATTGCTACTGATAAGCCTAAAACAAGAGACTCAAGGTCGCTGCAAAACAGTTAAGGCCTCCTCTACGTCATCACTGAGTCACGCATACCACGTGAATAAGCAAAAACTATATTTCAATGACCAACTCTACTATCGATCCCGGCGAGCACTTAACATTCCCTATTGTACATTATATTTCGTACATCAATACAGACGGCCTACTTTTCCTTGTGCAACAAACTCAATATCTGACGAAATGCTGTGTTCAAAAACACGACCGATTAAAACACTTCATTTCCTCAATGTAATGTTTGCACTGTTGTGTGCACGCGAACAGGTATGCATCAAGGTCAGGGTGGAAGAACGGAAACAGCTGATAAACCTCACTGATGAGGGTAGGATAGCGCAACAACCGAGACCGAAATGACCCACGGAATGATAAACCAAATTCAAAGACCGTATCCATGGAGACGATTGAATGAGGTCAAGACAAGAGTTGCAAAGGAAAAGGCGGGGACACACGGTCGCACAAAGGAGGCGGGAGGCCTAGTGTAGTGTAGTAATCACACAGAAACGCGTGCACCACACCTCTACCCACACTTCTAACACCATGTTAAGAGATATTTAAGGACGGGGGGAGGTTCCCCTTCTGACAGGGATAAAAGGGGAGCAGCAAAAGTACTATCAAAGAAGTACTCCACACTACTTTCACATCGGCGGAGATGCCGATCCTAATCCCTCAGGCTTGCTCGCGAAAGCTGCACAACCTTCTACGAGCTAAGCCAAGGCAGAGCTAGGGCGCATGCGGGATAGAACCCATCTCGGACAAAGGAGTGCCACAAGGTCCGACAGCGACTCTACTTCACATTCCCGCTCATTTCTGACAGCGGCTCCGCAGTGAGCAGGCCTCTCCCCTTCCAGGCCCCAACGGCGTTATTCTGCCAACGGCATCAATGCTCGAGCTCCAGCTCTAGCTCTACCTCTCCACTCTACTCTTCTCTTCTACATTGTACTGCGGCTGAGCGGCTCAACGCTGCAATGATTACGAAAGGCCATTGGCACTTGGAGCGCGCACGCATTGACCCCACAGGCCTCAAGCATCATGAGCACTTGCCTCATCAAAGAAACGAGCAAGAATTCAAATCTTGATTCGTCGTAGGCTGCTACTCCTGCAGTAGACTGAAGCGACCTCGACTCAAACCATCATCGAGTGGGATACCACTATGCAAACTTCGCAAATATGACCCTCAGATCCTCAACAATGAAGCCAATTCGAGGAAGAAGCAATGGTATAGCATTTTGCGTCCCCTCAGCCCCTCCTACGATGACATCTGTCAATGCCATCTAAACGATGTTGCGAAGGTCGATAGATATCTGTAAACGGTTCCGTTTTTGCGCCTCAGGCACTTATCGAATCAAGTATCAATGGCGTTTTTATATGGAATGCATTGAGACTCCAGAGTAGCACTCTCTTCTATCCTCATCATCCTTGTTTCCAGAAATGTTCGAAGCTTCCGGAGAGCAAACAATGAAATCATGCTCGAAACCCAGATTACCGCTGCCAACCGCATCTCCTGCATTATCTACAGGCCATATGTCTTATTACTCCCTGGCTAATACATAAATTATGCCGTGTTTTGAAATAACTATATGCACATGTTGGAAGTACATGTTTGTAATCATGACTAATGAATTACGAATCACAATATTATTTCTAATATTCTTATAATATTAGAAACATAATAGAACATATTTAAATGTCCATTATGTCAGAATGACAGCCTTCAGTTTCACTGCCCAGGATTATCCGACGCAAAATGCGTCTGAACACTGCACAGTGGAGATGTGGATAGTTGAGAAGTCACTACAGTGACAGAAAAACACACTATCTTCCTCGGTATAATAGTTGGGGGTATCAAGACATATGACCCACCCTATACAAGTTGTAACGAAAGTTTATGACCCCAGACGTCAAAACTTTCCATTTCTGATTAAATATTATTTAATCATTTATTCAGAAAGTTTCCTGGTGTGTTTAAGGAAAGTGACTCATCAGTGCGAATGAACGGAACTCATCGAACATGATCAAGAAATGTGTGATATCACTCGATGCTATTCACACTCTGGGAAAATTTCTTGCGATGAGCTAAAGGGCATTTAACCCTTTAACTAACTGTTCACTCTACTTCCAGGTCAAGCACTTTAAGCCAATATATCACATTGAGAAATAATCTGAAAAAGGTCAATGCAATTTCTACATACATTTTGAACTCTCAATGTCACTAAAACTGCCACGAAATGGCGTCTGGGTTCATTTAAAAAACACCAATTCCAGATGCTAGTTTGTTAAAGGCTGCATTTTTTTACATCCACTCCTCTCTCAACTTCCATCATATATTTGCAAGATAAGACATTTTCCTGGCCAGTATTATGATTTTCCAAATTTAGAATTGTGAAAAAAAATTAATTGTAATCATAGTGGGAATGATGCTGATGAGGCACAAAAATGCAAACTCTGCATGTGTGTAAAGGGAGAGAGGATTAATGCTTCCACAAGTGTGCTTGAGAAAACATAATGCAACAATTGCCCAACACCACAATGCTTCTTTAAAAAAAAACATATATATAAATTATGGATTTGGAGCTCCAAAGCCACTACATCATGTCATGTATGCATTCCAGAATGTAAATATGGGGAAGTTGATGTAAATCATATGATTTTTCATTGATCGTTGTTTTGTCATTACTCATGAATTAAATAAACTATTTTTATTTATATAAATATGATTTAAATCGAGATTTAATTCACCGTGACATAAATCAGCCCACCTTGCACAGGATAGTCCTGTTTTGATCTGCACATCCTGTAAGATGCTTGATATCTTTGAGGTCATTCTACAACCAAGTGTACAGCATTTAGACAATCTTTTGTGTCTGTAACTCCCTGTAGTTTCCAGAAAAATTATTTGTCAAATGATTTATGATATCCTTGGGATAAGTCTTCAGACATCCTTTTTTGCGAAGTTGTGAGTGCAGAACTTTACCTACAGTAGGCTTCTCTGAATTTTTTTAGATCGATCATTTAGCAAATTCACAATACTTTAAGGCAGTTCACTTCACAACAGTTTTGAGATTTTTTCTAAAATACTAAATGTCTTCTTGCACTTGTGCAACTACATAGCCTTCTTGAAATGTGTTAACGAAGCTTGGAAGTATCTAAATATGCTGCACTTCCACCTGCTGTCATGTTTTGATGGAATGGTGGAAGGCTGTTCCAAGTCACACCATAGTATAGAGTAACTAGAGTCTGCTTTTGTATGGTCCTGTCACTCCACTTTTCAAGTTGGAGAGACATAGTACAGATGAAGGGTTGTAAAAAAAAAAAAAAAAAAGAAGAATAAACTCTTACTTGAAAACAGAGCAAAAAAAATTGGACACATATTATGCACATATGTCTTTGGAAAATTATAATTTGCTCAAATGTTGACTGGTAGATTACACAACACTGAATACTGAACAATCAACTAGTGTAGAATTTCTGGACTAGCAAAATAATTGCCCACAGATTCAAGGCACCTTAAAAACAAATTTTAAAAATTTAATTCAACATAATAAAAAAAATGGCAAACATTCCATGAACATGTCATCAAGTCCACCAAATGGCTTAATCTTTGAGTTGAAATATGAAAAAATATCAATCTAATTAATTAAAAAATCACACCTGCAACCCCCCTCGAGCACAGGACTATCAAATGAAATTTATTAAAGACTTATAATTTATTACTATCGAACAACGGTGTTCTCGTTTTGCTGATGGGAGATTTCGATGCGCTAGTTGGGGAAAGATGAAGCCTGATGAAGTGGTGTGATCAAAAAAAGTTTTGAGGGGAAAATCACAATGAATAAAATTATTTTTAACAAAATTGCTAGAATTTTGAGCTGGCAATGGCTCGACCAGTCAGCACCATCTAGCGCAAGGATACCCACAGGTTCAACAGGAGAGGGAGTCCAACAGTCGGATTGGAGCTGTAGATTAACCCTTATAGTGCCAGAGCCGATTAGAGCGATGCTACGAATTTCATTGAAAAAGGCCAGTGTCAAAGAGCTGACGATTAGGATTATTAGGTTAAGAAATGTTTCAAGTCCGAATGTTCGATCGTGTTCCTTCTCGAACTTTGGACATTTTAGTGTCAGCTCTTCGACTCTGGCATTTTGAAGCGATATTTGTAGCGTCGCTGTAATCGACTCTGGCACTATAATGGTTAATAATCGACGATCGATTTCGTGATCGTCTTGGCGGACTTGTGGGGCTTCCGGAAGGACTATAGTGTGGGGCTAAACTAAGCACCGATCACCATCCAGTGGAAAACAAGCTCCAGATACAGACGAATCTCAGAACGATGCGGAAAGCCACACACGCTGCAAAACGAATAAGGCTGTTTGAATAGGCCTTCCGCAATGAGGAAACTCATGACTAACTTAACACGAGATTTGATGAGCAAAATATACTTCCATCTGTTTCCCCAGCCTCATGACACCAAGAATAAATAGATTTTATTTCCGTCTTGTTTTCCGACAGCAAGGGAGAGTGCGGAGAAAAGCCTTTCGGGGTGGTACACGGAAACGTGAAGCGGACTCTACAGTGGACACCAATGGCACGTCAGGCTGCTGCTGACAAGAAGGTGGCCTATAAGACATACCACCAGGTCGGACCATGAGAAAGAGCATGCTACCAAGACGAGCGAAGAGCTGATGCTCCGCTCAATTGTAAATGGAACGAATAAAGAGGCGTGTAAGAAATTCGGTGACCAAATTGAATATGACGACTGCATTGTTACCAAAGTGTTCTGGCAAGTCATCCTAGGCTCCAGCAAGATAGACAGCAGTATAGTTTGCGAGTATCAAAGGCCGAAACGGGGAGGCGTTGGCAGCCGAGCCGGAAAAATTCCAAACGTGGAAGGCACGTTTCGAGTCGCTCCTAAACGCAACCACAGCGGTCTCTGACATACCCAACTCGGTGGGGAGAGTAGTGTCACCATGGAAAAACTTCTTCAGACAGACCGCTTCATAGAGCGTCTCACGCTCCCTGGGAATTGGGAGCAGTACCTACGGGCTGACAAGCCGGCACGGTGGGTCCTCTTTTTGATCCTCAAAGGATTGCACCACTGACCATGAAATCACTCTACTCACACACCCGGTAAGGTCTATGCCAAGGATTCTCACAATTTTTTGGGTCCACAACCCCCGTTTCATTGACTTATAAACTCTCAAGTTTTTATGCTCCGTTTTTATGCTGCTAAAACAAATTTGCGCGGAATCGAGTACATTTTAACTTGAGGGGGCAATAATTCAGTTCTACAAATAAGAGTGAAAATGGAAGTATAATGTAACTCTTAAAATCACTTTTAATCTGAACATGCATGAAAAACAGTCAAGCAGATGTGCAACTTAGCTTGATGGGTGTTCAACGGAAGCCTACTACGGGTGGGCGTGTTTGAACCGAGAATACTTTTGATGGCGGTTTTCGGCCAGTACAACATTTTCGCTATTAAACGTGTGCCAAGATGATGCTGCGCTAGCTCGTAAAGGTGAAAAAGGCAAATTCGTAGGCCTATCGGCATTGACTTCAAAACCTGCAAAAAGGTTGGCATCACGTTCAGGCACCCTTGGATTATTAGCTCTACAACATCAGTAGGGAGCGTTATCTCAACAAAGTATACCACGTAAAACACCCTTTAAAAAAATCAAGGTCAAGATAAAGTAATCTTTCTCTCCCCAAAAAAAAGGTCCCTGACTTGCCTAATCATCCAGGTTATGCTTCGTTGCACACCACTGCTTCAAGTCTATCCTGTTAAATGGATGCCAGCTGCAGAACAATACCTTGAGATCAGTCTAAGTAATGCTTTACACTCAGGTAGGGCAACAGCTTCGTACCTGCGGATTACATTGCTATATAGTAATCCTACAATTGTTATACTGACAAATTTATTATATTGAAAATTTGAGCAACCAAGTTCATGAAACTGAAACTTGAGAGACTCATCATTTAAGACATGCGAATTCCTTTCGATTCTCTTCATTCAACAAATAATCCCCATGTTGCTCATATCCTTTCCTTTTGAGACTCAAAATGTAGGATTTTATTCTTTTTGTTTATTGAATTTTGCTGCAACTCATTATATTTTCCTCCATTTCTCTACAAAAAGATATTCCTCTATTCTTCTCTTGTAATGATTTTCAACCATAAAAGCCACCTTACCATCATCTGCAGACTTCCTGATTTGGCTACACTTCAAACAATTGTAAAAGCCATGAATTTAAATGCAAAAAAGGAGGGTCTGAGAGTATTTCTTGAGTACCCTGATCTTTCCTTTCAACTTGAGGAAAACTCTCAGTTCACATTGGGATGCATCTGTATCACTGCATCTTTTTGCAGATGAAATTCAGTGGGAAACGGGCTTTTAATGAACACAAATTATCTCTGCTCTTTTTTACCTATATCTTCACAACAAATGACAATATAAACAAACATTCTGAGATGGATCCTGCAACTTGGGATCCAATATTGCATTTAAATCTGATCCCAGAGTTCTAGACTGGAATTAAATTTGAATCCATTAAACTTGAAAGATTATTTGGGATTTGAGGTCACGATTCAAATAGTTAAGATTGGATTCAGGATTCATGGATAATTCTGTATTAAACAGTTTACAGTCCTGTGGCTCCCTACTCCCTACAATCCAGTCTACAAGTAATTTTCATCATTTAAGTCATTTTCATCAATAATACTATTTATCAACACAACTGAACCTGTGTGATGTGAACCTACAGAGCCGATTGCACTGATGAAAAGCACAGAAATAGCAAAAGTGGACCTGATTCCAAAGCCAGACAGGCGCCTCCTCAAAATCACGAAACGGGACATCCGTTGGCCACCATTGAGGAGGGGTGAGGCGAGACCAGTCAGTTGTGAGATTCTGTCCAGAAGCACTCCTCGTCATGAAAGCCACAAATTTCCACAATTGCTCCTGATGAAGACCACCAGATGCATGCATAACGAAACCGAAAATCAACCATGGATGGCTAAATATTATTGAGATATCCAATACTCACCTTGGTTACATTGCTGAAGCAAAACAACCTCTTATTGCAGATTAAAAAGGGCAAAAAATAGGTTCTCCACCCTTTTGATGGGGAATCTTCTGGAATCATTTGGAATTTCGCTCAATAAAAGTTTACCAAAAGTGTAAGCACATCATCATCATCTCCAAATCATGTCCACTTTTTCATTTTTAATCTGTAATGGAAAGAGAAAAAAATATTTATTCCACCCTGGTATTCCGTCTTAAATCCCAGACAGCTGACTCGAAAAATTCCTTCCCGAAAATTTGTGGCGAAGCTCTGACGACAAACCAAGTCTGGAATAGGCCTATGTATACCCCCAAAACATAAAATAAAATAAAGTAGCAGAAACTCTAACCAAAAAAACCAATGTGATTATGGCGATGACCAATGAGCTTACTATGTGAACAAAAAAAGGAAGCACTTGGAAACAGACGCTTCCAATCAGCCTGCAATCAAGCTGATGGACAGTCAGTAGTAGTCAGGAAGTAGCAAAAGCTATGCGTCATGCTGAGCGCTACTCATGAGGATCCCAGGCGGAACCAACCTATGACGCATATACAAGGATTATCTCATTTTTTTATTTAAAAAAAAAGCAGTACTTCTCCGAGCTTCCTCGGTGAATAGTCCGTTTCCTGTTCATTACTCGCAACTTCGTACTGGGATCAACCAAATTCGATATTGCTGGAAAGCCCTCGACACCTTTCAAACAGTATGCAATACATGATGACTCTAGCAGACGTCTCGACAGGATAATCAATGAATGATGGAAGAGCCCGTCCAGTCCGTTGCTTCGAAACATCTCATTTTCTATAGAATGGTGTATTACAGCATGAGCACGGAACATGCAATCCAGATATCGTACGAGTAGTACCAGCCTTCAGATGTGAATTCCACTGATGCGAATACTGCGACGAAGGCGCACGCACACATTCCTTACTTATGAAATAATCCAGTGCCAGGCAAAGCCAGAGCATGGTTATGGCTTCTGCGCTGCCAAATGACAGGTTGCACGTGATGGAATGCTATTGCTGATATAACTACTTATTTGAGTTCATTCGGTACCATGCATGAACTCATGCGAACTTGGCACACATCAAGTATCGATCAGGATGTCAAACAAAACTCGAAGGCTTGTGAATCATCTGCCAATCATTATCAAATTGGATAACTTAAGGTGCGATCGCAGCTTTGACATCCTATTTTATTATAAACCACCTCGTCCAGCGAGGCGACGTTGCGCGCATCTCTGAAGAATGAAGCTACACCTATTCTAAGTTCACTCTGTTGCACCCACTGTTCAAGCACTCTTGAATAGTGGGTGCATTCGCGACGCAAGACACCAGGGGCTGGGCAGTAGAGACTCCCCGGAGGTCAGGAGGTTAGCTGGGATTATTGTGCGAAGGCGTACTCGTGGGCCTTGAACCTTTCGCATCTGGTAACTTAATCACACCGTTCCAAGACATACCTCACCCGGGCCGACAAAGCCAAGTAAGTTTCCGTCTGCTCTTTTGATGACGTGATGGACCCCTTGAAAGCCACGAGAAGCCTAGGGCTCTGTCGCAACATGCATTGCGAACACAATGCACTTCCATACCGAATGAACGAGTTTCAGCTTAAGTCTATCCGGGAAAGCAAGGGCTTTCCGACAAGATTTTACAGGTGAACTGGCTTGAAAATTTGGGGGATTTTCGCCCGTTTTATAGGAGAGGTCATGAAATAACCCCTTGAGATGCTTACAGATCTTTTCCCCTGCAAAAGAAAAAAATGTTCCAGGGATTATGTGGATAAGAGTCGTCGGTTACTAGGATAAAATTTCCGCGTTCCATGCCATTTATTTCCCTTGAAAAAGTTCTCGTTTCGTCCGAAGGTGGATTGAAACAGTCATATGAAGCAATTAATGCATTGAAAATATAGTTACCGCATTGCATATACGGCATAGAGGTAACATCGTGGTACACTGCATTTAGCGGTGTCTGTTAAACACGAGGTTTGTCAAAATTGCCAGTTAATTCTGGAGTGAATCTGACCTGGAAAAAGGCCAGGTTTGCTCCCAGGATTGAACGCTTGACCAACTAAAAGCGAGGCTTTTCTCACAAAAAAAAGACTAGAATGGAAAAATCCCCCTTGTTGAGGTCAAATTCCGAGAAATACATTTTCTTTCCTCCCTTAGGGAAAGGTCCGAAAAAAAAGGTGCGAGTTGTTTCTAGTTGCGTATCGAATGGGTTCAATCCTGACGTGCATATGCATGTGGTGAATGAATGTATAAAGCATGTAACTGAGCAATTCAAGAATCTGTGCAACTAAGCGATTTTACACAGGAAGTGCTGACATGTTTACAGACGGAAACGCTTCCTTGACTGGCCAGGATATGAGCTGTTTCCCCAGCTGCCGAGCACACCTACTGCTCGTTTCATCATCTGTTCCCTTCGCCCAATGCTACGTACGCACTAGCACGTTAAAGCGAACGTGATTTTATCATGATTAAAACTCTTGACGACAATCAATTCAGAAATTGAGTGGCCAACAATGATGGTGCGAACGCAGCATCCATCCTGATCATCATCGAATCGATAGCTGAGACAGGTTGTGGGATCCTGCACGAGTGGGAAACCAACAGTTCAACTACCCGGAGTTTGAAAATAAATTCATATTTTCTTATAACACGAACTTCTGAGTATTCCTTCGATACAAGACTCCCTTTCACTCTCGATATACCAATGTCATAGGCATCATGGTGTAATTGAACTAGGCCTAGCCTGATAAACCGTACCAGTACACCGTTTTCGGATTGAATAGGTAACCCCCCCCTCCCCCCCCTCTTAGGTGCGCTTCCATAGTTTCCAGGAAGTGACACCCTCCACATGTACGGTTTCGTGGATCACTTGGTACGAATTCTCTAGAAATAGTGCTTTCTCCGTTTCCCACTATCATGGGGGGGGGGGGGGGGGGTATAAAAATTCGATCCAAAAACAGCGTACAAACTTCGACCTTACAATTTTCTACTTCAAATGAAATCTCCCCCTGATCAAGGCGTTACGTATGAGATGCTTTCGCCACTCATTCCTCATCTTCTGCAACAATACCCTCACTATTGACAATGAGGTAATACATTTCAACGTGAGCAAGCACAGATTCACGAAATCAAATGTTTCCATCTGTGGCTGAAGCTAAAATGCCTGCCGCCATGGTGCATGACGTGGCATTATGTGCAGAACAGGTAGCCCTCCATCTAAGACGGAAGCCGTAATGCCTGCCGCCATGATGCATGACGTGCATGATGTCCTGAACACGCAGCCATAAGTCACTTATCACTGTCGAGCATCATGGTCTGAACGCGGCAGCAATTAACATTGATCATCGCCGGTTGATAGAAACGATGATTGTGCGGAGGAAGATGCATGAATGAGCAAAAAATGTGCAGGAGGTACGAGAATGAATGTGCCTACCGCTCGGTCATTCTCGGTAGGCACATTCCTTGGTGGTTTATGCATAACTGCAAAGAGATAACGACTTTCTCGCGCTTTAAACCGGCACGCTGATTTCCATGTTTCGCAAACGTCAAAATCTGAAAGATTTTCATAAAAGTGAAATGAGATTTATCAACCACACTTGTATCGGCGTGCTACAAGTAAAGTATTGCAGTATGCCCTTGCATGAATGAGTGCACCTTGCTTGAAAACGACTGGATCTTCTTCCGTCCGTAGGGGTCAAGATTCCCTTCGAAGCGTGGTGATATTTGACTTATGAGCCAACGAGGCCAGAGTAGCTGGGCGGGGCAGGGATGCTGAGCTAAGGTTCTCAGGGATAAAAAAAAATTTGTAAGGGCGCTAGACACTTTCAAGGAGTGCCCAAGGGGATGGCAGACCTCTGGAAAATACGCCATTTTCTATTTCGAACAAAACACACACAGTAGGGTTTTTTTTTTTTTTTTTTTGGGGGGGGGGGGGGGGGAATAAACCGTTTTCGGTTTGACTAGGTACCCCCCCCCCGGCGCTCCATTTTTTTTTCCCTCCTGATATTTCTTGGGTGGAGTCTTTACGGCCCCGCCTTTCTACCAACACTGAACTTCCATTACCTACCTAGTTACCCAAAGGTCTTCCTATTAAAAAAAAGCAAGGCATTCTTGGACACAATAAAAACAAATTTCAGGTCCATCTTGCAGATGTTCATTGGGAAAGGAAACTCTTCCACAACAAAAGCAACCAAGCAAAATCAAGTAGGTCTAGCCTTCCTGGAACTAGCAAAGCACACCAGTAAGTATTCACAAATATTGTTACATATGTAAGTAAAACTGATACTCCAGGCAAGACATGTAACTGGATTCCTCTATCTTTAAAAGAAAAGTCAATGTCAAAATTTTACAGTAATTGGAGCTCCTGTTAACACTATGCATAGGTACTGGTAAGTACCACCATAATTCGCAGCCACAATAATAAACTCTTCCGTGTCACCTCCCAGTTTAAAATTCAGGCTGGAAACAGCTATAATTTCCAGCTGGACTCCAGCTGTAAATTCGGACCCATTCCAACTGGGTAACAGCTGGAAAGTAGTCATCTCCAGATTCGTTCCTAATTGCTATATCACTAGCTGAATTAGGATATTTTTGTCAGAGGTCCATCTACAGGAACAGCTGATTTTTAACTGTAAATTTAGCTACATTCCAGTTGTAGGGTCCTCTTTATAAAATTCCATCTGAAAAATTTCCAGCTGGAAACAGCTATTAAAACCAGCTGCATTCCAGTTGGAAAATTCCAGCTAAGAAACAACTGGTACCTACTATTTTCCAGCTCTTTGCCAGCTGGAAATGCTTCGAATTTACAGATTTAGTCCAGCTGGAATATTCCAGTTGGGATTTTAAACTGGGCTGGTGGTGACAATTTTAGTGAATGTTCAGAGTGGCAGGAAATGATAGCCCCATTTAATCACAGATGTATGATTATAGCTACAACAGAATACATTGTGGGCATGCTGAAGCCAATTATATGGTTTTAATTGGGGGAGGTGCTTCTTCATCCTCAGATTGGTATTTGTGATGGCAAGTTTATTTGTAGGTGAAAAAGCGACAACAGATTGATGATATTCATTTGAAAATATTCCAGATAGCATAAGATGCTGGTTCACTTTTCAGTCTTCCACTTCATATTCATACCATACCTTCACAGACTTATTGCAGCTTGAAATGCAAATGGTGGAAGCATCATGTTCTGAAATATGTCCACATAATGGAAAATAAAGGGAGGAATTCAGTCCACCTGTTGTATTTTTGACATATTTTCAAGTCTATAAAGGATGAGAGGGGGATCATGGGATCCTGAAGATATATTTAACACAACTATCTAATTGTTACTATACGGCATCAATATCTGATGAGATTATGAGAAAATGTATTGGGTTTTCATCTCCAACATATTCTAGTTTTCTGCAGAGCTCACATATTTTAATGTGAGATAAGTACATGTATGCTACCAGGAATTCAAGAGGAACACATCTTTCTTCAGCTAGGCTTCTAATCCTCTACCAGGAAAGGCCACAGGAGCACTTTCTTCTCCTCAAACATGTAAAAAAAAAAAAAGTAAATTATATACATGTCAAGTTGCTATCAGTCAAATGAAGTCTATTGCCAGACTTTAAAAGGTAATATAGAGACCATAAAAAGCACTTGGTAGCTCCCAGTCCTGATGCAGGCTGGCATGACTAACTCCAGACAATCATAACAGCATCACCATGAAACACAATCAATGCATCCTCCCTGACCAACATATATTTTGGCATAATGTCACTCTGCTACTTACAGAGAACATATATTCATTAGCCTTGGTACATTTCTCAAATCCATCCACACCTGGACTCTGTTGCACTATGAGCCAACAAATGAATAGAGGGACAAACCTTGGTAGGGCTATGGAGTAGTTTTGAGTGTCAGCTCTGGAACTACAAGTACTGGTAGAACTGAAATAACTGACAATATTGAATATGGTTCTTGAGCCCAGATGTATCATGGCTACCCCCCTTTCAGCATAAGAAGGGGTGAGTAATATGAAAATATCATGATATGAGAACCTCGGTATTATGATTCTAACTTTTCCTAGAACAGCACACAGCCCAGACCTTCATTCATTAATAGATCCCAAAGGGATTAGCTAGATCTCTGGACCTGGACCTTGGGTAGAAGGACCTCAGTTCAAAAACCTCATACCACTGAAGAGGTTCACGCAGGAAATGCAGGGTCTGCCACTTAATGTTTCATGCAGTCAGACTACTGAGGAAAAATATCCATACAGGCACAACCATGCTCACAAGGGAACTGCTACAGTAATATGAGTACATGCACAACTGGCACATTGGTCCCAAGACAGAGGCCAACGTTAGAAAGTGATAGCCAGAGTTTTGGATGGGAAACCATATGAGAAACTCCTATATGGTATTCTTGCATAGCATCCATAGTTGGAGGCTACAAAGTAAAACTCCCTCACCTAGTTCATGACATTGAGAAATGTCTAAGATGTTGCTGAAGGTCTGTCTTAAACCTTATTGCCATGCTTTCCAGTAAGGGAAGCGAGAAAAGTGTCATGCATGTTTTTGCTGAGAGCATAGCATTTTACTTAATATGCCTAATACTGCCCCTCTGTCAGCCCTGTACAGAATCAGCTGTGAATTTAATACTTTCGTCCTGGAGGGTTGGTGACTGAGGTTATTTTGAGGTCTACTAAAAATACATAACTTTGAAACACAAAATGATAGAGACTTGCTCTTTTTTAGAAATTGAAGTATAAGTTCTCTATTATATTGTGTTAAATTATTTAAATATTAGAAAAATTTAAAAGGATGTACTATTATGTTCACTGCCATCCAATGGAAGTTAGGACTGAACATAAAGATTGTCAAGCCTGTCAGATTGAAAGTGTTAAGTGAGAGTCTTCCCATGGAGAGCTCTACAAGATTATCATGCTAAGCAAGGGGGTCCCAGACTGGGATTGTAATGAGCTAATGATGTTATATTACTATGAAGTATTACTTGCTATGCTGGAGTCTCACCCATAGGGTTTGACTGCTAGGCTTGCTGTGTCTGCTGATCAAGGCCAGCTAGACTAAATATAAGTAAGGAGGTTGGTAGATGAAACACAGGAAGTAGATATACTGAGCCAAATGAGAGCCAGCTACCCTCTTCTGGTCATGGGGCTCACAAATTGTAAATTCCCAGCACTGCTTTTGTAAGGAATGTAGATATAAGGAATACTGTTCACTATATGGTATTGTATTGGAATTGGAAAAAGATGGAACTGTCCTCTCACCCTCAGTTCGAGAGCTTCAATAGTACATTCTGGCAAGATATACCCCAAGGAGAACAACCCAGGACAAAGGATTTCTTTGAAGGAACCTACCAGGGGAGAAGCTGCTAAGAGATTTCAGAGAGTTCAGCTTCAAAGTAGATTACTCCCAGAGAGCTGAGGATTCATACAGTAATCAAGTTGTGAGTCTAAGGAAGTCCTGGTCTAAGTAATCGGTTACTCACCATTTCTGTGCTGCAGTCCTAACTTTGGAACCAGAAAAACACCTTAAACAATGAAAGAACCTGATATTGGGATTAGGCAGCCATCATTCCAAGAAGGGAAAGCTATGATCATTGTGTCTACCCAAGGGCAAATGCAGTGGATTGAGAGGAGTATAGGAGGAATATTTGTCTCCACTTGATATCTAAAGAACTTGGAAATCCGATGACTCAGACTAGAGCAAGGTGAGATAAGGAAGGAGGATAAAATCATAGTATGATATCAAGAAACACCCAGGATCACACTGATTTCAAGAAGACATCATCATCAGCATGGAGTATACCAGCACCTCTCAGGTTCTCACTTTCAATCTACTTCTACCTCCTCTTCAATTGATTGCTACTATTCATCTGACAACATTGATGACTATAAAGGGGAAATGCTTGAGTCAACAGGCTTGGGGGTGATATACCCAGAAATGGGTTGGGCAAGAACTCCACCAGGAAGGGGTCAACTTACCACTGCCTGGAAAAGGCGAAGATACAGAACATTTAGGGAGAAGGAAATTCAAGAATTTGCAAACAGCGTTTTAAATGGTCATTCAGACCTGCAGGATGGAAAAGGTGGTGGGATCCTCCATTGTTGGATTGGTCACAACAGCAATCAAGTTATTCAATGCTCCAAACGCTGGCACTTCCTCAATAAATAGTATAGGTGATTGCCTTGTGTGCAATAGGAATGCATGGGACTCCAAGATTACCTAGTTGTCTTCCCATTGTTACCAATGACTTCAATCTAGGTCTACACAAGTACTCCTAGCAGGAGCGTGAACAGCTTAGCTCTAAGTTAGGCCAAGACTATGAGCAAGTCCAATGGAAGATTCAGTTTTTTTTTATACTTTCAGTCCAATAATTTTAAAAATTTCCAGAGAGAATCCATCCCTGCACTTCTCAAGCATGGGTGTCTAAGTCAAGAGGATAATACCATGCACAGTACATATAGTCAAGGCCTGTCAGTGCAAAATTACATCGGTCATCTTAAACTGTCAGGTCTAATTTGTAAGGCTGATTTTGCACAGTCACAGGGTGGAGAACAACGGGGGTTTTAACTGATGCCACCTCATCATCAGTTAGGTGTGGTAACGTAACGTGTGGAGGCGTTACATCACCGAACCCCAGCACTTAAGAACATCCCGTATCTTGCCGGTCGCGGTCTTTACCAGTTTCACTTTCACCCCACATGAGCACAGGCCTATGGCGCATGCTCAGAATTGCGCCATTGAAGGATCGTCTTTTCACGCGGGAGTGTGTCCAACGAGAAAACCATTGAAAAATTGGGGATCATTTCACGGGCTCCACCCCCACCTAAGGCCCTGCAGAAATGAAATACAAGAATGTCAGCAATTCACTTCCACCGTGATGGATGTCTGACGAGGGCCTGACCGTAATGCCTAGGAAGTGGTTTTCCACACTCATGCACTTTGATATTCATGGTATATGCATTGCGGCTTTGGAGGGCAACGCCTGATATCCTTATCTGGATAAAGAATTGGTGCTTGGGACAATGCGTCATTTTTTTTTCAAAATGCCGCTTCGGATGCTTTTGGTTCAGTGTCATAACATTCCTAAGGGAATGCATTGGCAGCCTTCAAGTGGCGAAGTTCAAGAGATGCAGTGGGTGCGTACTAACTATAAATGTATTATTACATTTTACGAATTCATTAGAGACCATTTGGCGCCGACTTCTAAAAAATATTGAGGGGGCAAGTTCCTATTGACCCTGAAATAACAACGAAGGAATTATCCCAGGATCCATTGGGGTAGCTCAGTATTATTATGGTAACAGAGTGACGAAAAGGGGGGAGGGGGTTTGCTGGCTGGACATAGCCCTTCCACCCCATACCCTTACGGGGTGACAGGAATCTCTCCCAGTTGGAGCTGTAAGCAAAAAGGAAAATCATATTTTTCATTCCTTTCGTGAAGCAGCATTTTATTTTCAATTTCCTATATACCATACTTTTGTTGAAATTTGGCCATTCTTGGGGGGATACGTGACCCTTTGCCCCCCTGGGTTCGGCGCCTATGTTAGAGACCAACGATTGAAACCCAAGTTGGGAAGAAAATTTTCTTTCTAATGTCATTAAGATTACTTGTTACGATCATGAATGGACAATGCAAAAAAGAACTGTTCATGCTTTCCTTTCAAGTACCCTTAAGTAAATGTATTCCAATAGTTCCTGTTCTCCATACTGCACTTTTCTTCTCCGAACGTTACTTCAAGCATCTTCTGACTGTTCTGCTTTCTATGGGTTTCCAAAATTCCCGTTGGATCGATTTTTATTCCCACCACAATCACTCAATATTTTTTTTTAGGTCAGAAAACCTTGCTTTGAGTTAAGTAATACCTTTTTCCGAGTCCGCATTACTATAGTAACGGTGGAGAGAAAATGTAAGACAGCATTCGAGTGGAGGAGGTCATGAGAATAAGGAGCGTCTTCCCAGAGGAGCCGTGTGCCATCCGACAAAGGGATTCCTTCCTTCGCCGCGAGATGGTAACATGGGAACTCCAACCCTTACCGACGTCCTTGTCTCCATCTTAAACCAGGGACTCCATAGACTCCTAAAGGTTCTTCTTCATTATCGCGGTAAACTTTTGGAGGATATGATAAATCATCGGTTGGGATGGTTCCAAGAACCATATGGATTTTTTTTTTTTACAAGTGTGCAATGTGGTTGCGGATGAAGTATTCGCTCGATCGATCACTTGACCAGATTCGAGCATTAAGGATGGCTTCTTCCCATGTTACATTTACTTTTTGCCCACATTTTTCGATATCAGAAAAGCCTATAATTCGGCTTGGCATGCGGGTTTCCTGCGTATACTTGCAAATCCGTCTTGAGAGGGAGAAAGTCACCAATGGATGAAGAACGGATTTCCCCATAATTGTAGTATTGTGGCCCATATATATATATATAAAGCTTAATGTACATTTCAAGAGAAGTCAATTCAAGGTTACTCCAAGGATAAACTCCTTCGAAAGCCTGCGCCAGCCCTTACACCAAATTTTAACAACCTGACAGTGGTTTTGCCTGTTGGACTGGCGTTCAGAAGCAATCAATTTTATTCCTTTTCTCTGATTCGAAATCGCGTCTGAATCGAATGGAAGCAATCAAATGCATCATCCAAGGTGCGATGCTTGAAATTCCCTATATTTTTTTGTTTACTCAATTTTTGCTCGAATAGGACAAAATCCACTTTCCCTTCCCTCTCGAATCGAATTGAAGCAATAACGAAAGGCTTAGTCTGAGCCATTCAGGTAAAGAGGATGTGCCAAAATGAGTCAAAATGTGTCAAAATGTCCCTGGATGTGTCAAAACGAGACTCGAAAGAAAGTAAATGACGGATCTTCACCCAACTTCCTCTCATTTCTTTCAGCACATAAAATCCGTCGGGATCGAATCCCTTTCATGGCACGAGTTCAGGTAAGACGAAGAGCAAACTTGGAAGCCATCGCTCCATGGATCGTTCGATCCTACCTCAGAGTAGGCTGAATATTTCGATTCCGAGGAGAACTTTGGTAGAACATTCTGCAAGTATTGCATTTTCAGTTTCGCGATGGACATCGTGAATACGAAGATGCAACCATCATTTCTTGGATATCGAGGGGTCGCCACTAATTTCTGGAAATCGAGGGCGCAACCACAAGCGCCGATGCTGCATGCGTGCGACGTGTAGTGCCTCACGAGTGACGCGAGGGCCTCACGCCTCGTCACGCCCTTCGTCTCCTTCACTCCGAGTCCACTGTTCGCTTGAGGGTCTCGCATCGTCATGCGAAAAGCCTCACGTCTCCGAGGGCCTCACGTCCTTTCATGGGTCGTGGGTCCTCTGACGGGCGGAGACGGTCTAGGTGTTTCAGTCTTGAGTCACTCATCCGTCTCGCACTCATATCAGAATACGAGATTGCATGCATGCGACCTCCCCGAGCCGATTTCGTCTTTCCACAAATTTCTCTCAGACCCCCGAAACGAAATTGAACACGCATACGAACGGGCGATCGGATTCCATCAGCGCGTCGGATAACGAATTGCGTTGCACGCAATTCGTTATCCTCGCTGCTTGCCGTTAGGTCAATTGTCACCGTGGGGTCAATTGCCACTGCGCCGACTACGATCCTCGGTGTCATCAAGGCTTAAGTTTCCCTTTTCCTTTTCTATCCGTTCTGTTTAATCGCAGGTTTAGTCTCAGAGCAGTTCAACTCCACCCAGTTTAAAATCCCAACTGGAATATTCCAGCTGGACCAAATCCGTAAATTCGGATCATTTCCAGCTGGCAAAGAGCTGGAAAATAGTAGGTACCAGTTGTTTCTTAGCTGGAATTTTCCAACTGGAATGCAGCTGGTTTTAATAGCTGTTTCCAGCTGGAAAATTTCCAGTTGGAATTTTATAAAGAGGACCCTACAGCTGGAATGCAGCTTAATTTACAGTTGAAAATCAGCTGTTCCTGTAGACAGACCTCTGACAAAAATATTCAACAAAAATATTCTCATTCAGTTAGTGATAAAGCAATTAGGAACAAATCTGGAGATGACTACTTTCCAGCTGGAGTCCAGCTGGAAGTTATAGCTGTTTCCAGCCGGGATTTTAAACTGGGCAGTTTCAGTAGATCGACAAATGGGATTTATCGATAGCTGAAACTGTTTATCGAGTCCCCGTAACTGAAAATGAAATTGCAACCGAGATTCTGAGAGAAACCGAAAGTAGTTTCTACTTAACATTTCAGTTCATTTAACTCCAGTTTATCCCAAGTTCAGTCTTTGTTTTCAACTAACCGGAGAGCTAGAGGCCGGTTTAATCGAAGGAAAGGAAAATCGGTCGGAAAAAAGTTCGAGAAAGGGAAAGTAGGACCTAATATCAACTAACTTTCCTTTGAAAACTTCAAAAACTATTTTTTTAAATTTATTTTATATTTATTATTATTTTTATTTATTAAGAGAACGTCTTTCCTTTCATCTTTCTTTCAGGGATGCCGAGTGTCGTCTCATCCTTCTCGGTCGTCGTCGTCTCATCCATCTCGGTCGTCTGCGTTCCTCGATTTATCAACTCCGCAATCGTTCCCCAACATTCCCCCTCCGAATCGGAAGAATCGCACTCGAAGCGACCCTACAAGGCCTTCTCTCCCTGATCTCAATGTCGGTTGCCATGGCGATAGCAGTCATTATTCAATATCGCGTCCGTTGCCGTAGTTACCACGACGAAGGCCACGTCTAGCGAGAGCCAAAGAATTCATCAAAATATGGATGAAACTTTTAGAAAGCGATGGAAAACGAAAGCGATCCGAGCGTCACGATCCCTCCAACGGCAACCGAAAGGAATATTAAAAATGCTCTGGAAGCCGCTGATGAAACCGCTAATGAAGCCGAAAAAAATAGAAACATACAATTTCACTTGATGTGACGAGAAGGCCGACACTCGACCCGACCCGGACGACCCTTTCCTCCCCGAGTTCGGTCGACGCCCGAGCGAGAGCTTCGACGAAGCCGGTTGAGAGCTTCGACGAAGCCTGTTCCTTCCCCCTTGCAAAAACTGTTACAGGAAACCGACCTGCGCGTCCACGAAAGAGCGACCAAACTCGTCTGCCTCTCCGATTTCTCTATCTTATCGAGCTCGACATTACTTGCGAAACTCAGTCCATAAGTGGGTCCACTTTTGTTAAAAGGGTCCGCATTTTTATCTTCGCTTTCATCCGACCAAGAGTCTCGACGTCCACAACAATAATTCATATCTCGACTAGAGAGTTTTGTTTACGCGCGAATATGAGCTTATATTTTAAAATATTTATTTAAAAAAAAACGCTGTGGGATGAAGTGATGGAACGACGCAATGTGGAAATTTGACATTTAAAAATAATTTTTTTTTTGCGCAGGTACTTACGCGGAAAACGAACCTGCTCCCTGCCTCGAAGTTTTCTGCATGGGTAATTTTTCGCAACGATGAAAGCTGCCGTTTATCGTCGGACGATGAAAAATGAGAAAAATTGCCAACAGGAAGAGATCCCGAGTCGACTCAACTCAAAAGGCAAGAAACAATCAAAATCGTTTGGAAATAATAATTTAAAAAAAATGGACCAGACGAGGTACGGAAACGAGATTTATCCATTCGTCCTCTGAGGTATGGCGAGGATGCAGCGGCGAGAGACGGGGAAATTCCTCATCCTGGCCGAATCGATGCGAATCGATACGAGTGGTCGACTCCGAGTCTTTCTTCTCTGGGGATGAGGCGCGATCGAGGATCTTCGGTCACGATAGGTCTTTGGGCTCACGTACCGCGAGGATCTTCCAAAAAAATGTACGAAATGTACGATAATCAATAACGTGGGCCATTATTCTCTGCAGCATCATCGTTATCATCATCATTCATTCCCCGTAAGCTGTGTCATTCTTAGGGGATGGGGGGGAGAGGGGGGGGGGGGGGGGGGGGGGGGGGGGGGGGAGGGAAGAAGCTCGCATCGTCGAAAAAACTATACGAAGTCGTCTCATACGAGACGTCATCGGCTGCATGCATGAAAGGTGGCAGGAATTATCAAACAGTGAGGCTGTTTTTGTACGTGGACAAGTCCGCCCCCCCCCCCAAGTTTAGATTGAAGATCCTGGAACATTCTGGATGGGTAAAGGAATGAGGACGCGGTGTTGAAAGCAGCCAAAGGATTTGGCCCACTAACAACAGTTTTGGCACTCCTCTTGGATTCCCACCGCCCATTCTGCTTCCCCGTACCCGGTCATAATATCGCTCGCTGTAAAAATGCCACCTTCAAACACGAAATATGCTGATACCATTATCTCCAAGAGAACGATACAGAACAAATGGAAGATTTGAGCAACGTAGACGTAATTTGTGGGAACGCAGACGGCAGACAGCAGAGGAGGAGGAGGTGGAGGAGGAGGCGGAGGAGGTGGAGGAGGCGGAGGAGGAGGTGGAGGAGGTGAAGGGGGTCGCAATTGCAAACATCGGACGGATTCTCCCCTCGACGCCTCCGTTTTCCATCCGTGCTCGAGAGGTCGTAGACCAGACCCTCCCGACCCCTCCTTGGATTTCTCCCCCTCGAAGCAGCAGGAAGAAAGAGTTTCCCCTCTCGGTCACATGCTTTCTTTGTCACTTCGCCCGTCCTCTACTCGTAGATCTCTATAGGAAGGAATCCCGGACCCACGCTTTTCAGTCTGTGACCAAGAAACGAATTCATTCTTTGCTCGTCACTGTCTCTCTCTTTCTCTTCCCCCCCCCCCCCCCCCCCCCCCCCCCCTCCCATCCCTCTTATGAAACCTGGGCATGGTCCCCAAATTTCCCCGATTGTATCAACCCTTTTCTCCACCGTGTCACGCCTCTCGCAGTGTCCACGGTCGATTACGAATTCGCGATTCAAACCCCCATCTCTCTATCTATCTCTCTCTGTGTTCGTGCTCATTTCCTCTCGCATATTTCCTTTCCTCGGTCTTACCGTCGCTGGATTTATATTTATATTTATTTAAATTTCTCTGGGGACACCTGAAAGGAAAGCCTGGGACACGAACCCGAGTCGAAACGGCCCATTCAGGTCCAACCCTATGAGAAATTCCAGTCGGCCCTTGTATCTGTTTCCAAGTGGAATCCCGAAGGTGGGTAGAGAGTACCGTAACAAGCGTTCCGCACCCCTGCTGAAAAGCCATGCAGGTCCCACCTGGAATTTACACGGCAGCAGCTGGATTTGCATAAATGCTTCAAAGATCTTGCCGGTATATGCTAGGACCACATCCATTATTAAGGGTAAAAATGGTTTCATATCTCACGCACAGAATGAGAGGCATGGCTTACATTTCCGCTTATTTCCTGCTACCGATCGCCGTAAATGAGCCCCAGAATTGCATGAGCGCCCTCAGAATTTCATGAGTATCGTTCTCACTTCCCATGAGGTTTCATGGCATTAAGGGCACGTTGAACGTCCGCTATTATTAATACGTGGCTGAATCGGCACATACATATTGAGGGAATCACGTGGGTGTCCGGTGAAGTTACCACTTTGAGGAATAATATACATTTACCACTCCGCTTTGGGGAGTCAGGCGAACTGTTTTTGATAATAAATTCCCAAAAGTCGAGAATTTACGGCTGGGTTCGAGTCCGTGGGCGTTGGAGTTCTCGTCGATGTACAAATATCTAGATGAAACGACGGAGATCCTGCCACCCGGGGGAAATTACATATTATCTTTTATCGAAGCATCGATGAATAAAGCGATATCAAATGGCAGCAATAAAAAAATAAAAAGTCGGAACTCTGATAGGAGGAAAAGGCGACAGCTTGCAGACGGATCCAGCATCCCCCACAAAGGTGTTTTCTTCCCCGACCTTATAACGTTCGGAGACATTGTTACGCATCGAGACATCTCGACGAGTTGTTCCATAAGCGTAGCGTGGGTGGGAAAAATTGGGGGGGGGGGGGGGCAGGACAAAGTGGGGGGGGGGGGGGGGGGGTACCCCATCCCTCTTATGAAACCTGGGCATGGTCCCCAAATTTCCCCGATTGTATCAACCCTTTTCTCCACCGTGTCACGCCTCTCGCAGTGTCCACGGTCGATTACGAATTCGCGATTCAAACCCCCCTTTCCCCCCCGACGCTACGCCGCTGAGTTGCTCGTCCGGTGCTATCGTAATTGGAGAGGCCGCGGAATGAGGACGAAAAGGAGACCGAGAAATAAAGCGGCCGGAGCTTCATTTCCATACGACGAACGACGTTCCTTCGCCCCTTCGTCCTGTCGTAACATCTGCCAGGCCTGCACTGACACTTCGAACGACTTCCTTCGTCGACGCCACGACAGTCTCGACTCGCCTCTTCGACGTAGCAGGCACTCTTCACACTCGAGGAAGCCATCCACGCGCGGGAGAATTCCCCGCGGTGGGACGAGTCGAGTCGAAGAAAGGACGATTTCTTGGTCAGAGAGATTTCCTCTCTCCCCGGGGTGTTTTGACAGGCGACATTCAAGGGATTCCACTAAAGCCGCGGGTTTATCGATTTATGTTTCCCACTAGGGAGATTCTAAATTCCCCATGAATTTCAGAAAATCCTGCGAAAATCCTCGCTCACCCTGCACGAAATCCTGGCCATCGGTCCCCTTCTCGTAGTACATTTTTTCCCAACCTGCTTTAAGATAGTTGGCAATTAATTAATTTTCGGCGCCTTTCCCCTTGTTTTCGTGACGGAAAGTGAACGTCGAAGGGCATTGGCGATGGAAATCGGCCTTTAAAAGATAGGGTTCCACAGGCTTAGCGCACGAAAAGCATGACTGAAATGCAAGAATCCTGAATGCACTCGAAAACGGAAATGCTGTAGTGAGGGAAATGAACTGCAGTCAGCGTGACGCTGCATGCGATGGACGCGACACCTGCAGAAGGCAGCAGTCGCTAAGCTATTTCGGCGATGCCGCTGGGGGAAGGCGTCGCACGACCAGTCTATTTCCAGACCTTCCCGTGGCATCATCACTCACGGCGAAGGGACTCCGCCCCCGACATCTGGTTCCTCTCCGGCCTTTCGGCGGAGTTTTTAGCGAGTCAAGCTACTTTTGGAGATATCTTTTGTCCTAGCATCAACTCTTGGAATAAGTGCATATTAATATTGCGTGTATACTCTCATTTGAGGGAGGTTGTGTCACGAGCAGCATGCTTTTCGTCGTCGTCACGGCAGTCAACAGCCAAAACTTATAAGAAATAAAAAATGATGTATTGCGTGGAATGAGATGGAATGATGTCATTGAACCTAAGGGAATATAACGAATGTCAGCCTATTACGTGGAGAGTATTAATAAAAGGTGACATTTTAAAGCCTTTGCACAATCGGCTTCTGAAGCAGGTAATTCACATAGTAATGGAATGTCGTCGTATGTCATCATATTGACCGGTATTTTCTCTTCCATTTCTCTTGGGTGATGGATTAACCGAACTCGATGCCGGTTTTCTAAGACTGAAAGGAAGATATCTTTCAGGGTTGCGAAAGATCACTCATTTTCTGAGCAGGTTGGCAATCTTTTCTGAGTTCTATGAGTTATGGAACGGCTGGATGGTTCGTGTAGGTCTACAGGCCCGTTTGCTGCACAAACTGATCAAAGGGTATTTTGATGGAAATGGGGGTTTGAATCGCGAATTCGTAATCGACCGTGGACACTGCGAGAGGCGTGACACGGTGGAGAAAAGGGTTGATACAATCGGGGAAATTTGGGGACCATGCCCAGGTTTCATAAGAGGGATGGGGTTCGCCAAGTCATCATCGTGCATCAATTATAGGGTGGAGAGAGCTTGCGATCATTATCACTCCTATGCATTTCTGGCTTGAGACAGCCGACTGTCCTGACATCAGGTGAAGACATGCGCCATCAATACGGACTGGAGTTCCATGACCTTATGTTTATCTGCGTATCTGTCTATCTGAAGGGCGTTTCACGGCGTGTTTTGCGTCCTTCACCTCAATGCCTGTGCAAGTAAGGCAGACGCGTGTGCTTACATTCAGGAGTTTTCACAGAATAGCAAGGCTTGCGTGTGGAATTGAGGTGAATTCGATTCGGGACGTCCGCACGCATGCATATAAGGGACAAGTTTTATGAGAGGAAATACGTCGAAATGTAATTGCTGTGTGACTGGACGCACAGGTGTTCCATCAGCACCGATGGAGACGCGGGTACGAACGTCCAACATGCAAACTTGAAAAGTTCGAGCTTCCTGCATGCATTGCTACATTGCACGCGTCAAGCGCAAGGAACACGAAGTGTGAAACGGCCTTAATGATTAAAGGATCATGATCAGAGTAATATCCTGGTGGCTTCATTTTCAAAATTACGGGCGAAAATGAATGAACTTCTCAACATCCATCATGATATCCCGACACCACGTCGAAGTTTCGCCGAAATATCAACGTTTATTGGTTTATTTATTTCATCCTTGGGTTCAGGTCGTCAGTGTGACAAGGGAAAAAGAACACAGAACAAATTCAAATGAGGAAGGATGGCAGGTGACCAGCACTGGGGTATTAGAGTGTTATCTTCTTCCCTCTTGAGATTTTGCACAAAAACGTTTCGTGATATAGCTTTTTTACAGCTGGAATGTGGGTTTTCTTCCTTCGAGTGTTATACTGATGTTGGAGATCACAGATGGAGGTTGTTTTAATGTAGTGTTTGTCTACTTGTCTTGCCTGTGCAAGAAAGATGGGACCACAATAAAGAATGCAGGGTATAATACAGCAGTACAGGAAGTCTGTTACTGCCTTGTGGTTTTTGCATAGTCTTAGCAGCCGTACAGCGTAGAAGGATCGACTGTAACAGTAACTCAGTGACAGTGACTGTAACGTTTACTCGATGTCCTGATGATCCAACTTAAAAAGAGGAAGAATTGCGATAAGACGGAGACGCGAGGGAGTCCCTCAGGGCACTGTATCCCCCCCACATTCGCTTCCCGTCGTCAGGGATGGTTCGGATAAAGGCCTCTATCAATAAAATCGGAGTTAGGATTAGCGCTTACCTTGACTCGGGATGTCAAAATAGAATTACATCCTCGCATCTTAGCCCAAGTCTTAGACAAACACTCTCCTTCTCCTATCTCGTTTAATAATAAGAAGATCCAGGAAATGAGCACTGCGTGGAAAAACGTAGCGTCTGATGCTCATGTCAACATTCTAGTCTTCTTAAGTCAATCTTTAAGTCAGGCTTTGAGGGAATTCTTCCCCTAAGAAATCAGAATCAAGGTATCTATTTAAAAAAATGACACTTTATTCTCTTTGAACTTTGATTCACTTGTATATGAGTGAAGGAAGGATGACATAGAATGAGCAGAATAAACGACAAGAGAGGTTGATGTGAAGAGGGGTCAAACGGGGGATTCAAGAGGAGCGTTGAAATCCTCCTCTTCCTCCTCCATATCACTGTGATAGACTCCCACACGGTAAGCGACCACGGTGGCATGGTCCAACTTCCCGGGTAGCTGGGCGAGGCGGTCCGACACCCTCTTCCGTCTCGACCGGTCCTCCAGGTGGTGCTCTGCTGGCCCTTCCCGTTCCGCTCCTTCCTCTTCGTACAGTTCCGGGTCCTCGAGGATGCGGCGCTTGGCATTGGTTAGTCGCGTTGCAAAGTCGATCAGCTGATGGCACAAATCCTGCGGTGTGATATCCCGACCCGAATCCAGTCGGTGGTTCTGCGATCCGACTCCGTGGCTCACGAGGTCGTCCATTCGCATCATGGTCAGCTCGTGACGCTGGAAAGCCTCCACAACCGGTAGACCAGCATGATGGAGCAGTGAGTCCTATCGTGAATGAATTACAGAGTTTTGGACCAGGATCCAGAACAATCTCAAATAAATCTCAGATTATTTTCCCATAAAACATGAGAGAAAAACTCTAAAACACATCATCATCACAAGACAAGTCTCTCAACACTCCCACAGCTGAACAATGTTCCCTAGCCTCTCTAACCAACATGATTAAGGGAAATACTTTTGCTTATAGTAGGTAGGATAAACCACCCAGCGATGGATCATGTTAGAGTTATTAAGTTAATACAATATAACTAAGAACAATATTGATCTTGGAAGTTAATGCAATTTGTAACCAGTGATGGATCATATGGTCTCATTTTTCTGAGAGGAGGAAGTTTTAAAGAGTGATGTCACAGAAAATATAAGCCTCCTAACTTTAACATGATCCTTTGGTAGTAGGTGATCTATAACAGGGTATTTTAATCTGTAGCTCTCATGACTCTTCACATCAATACAGTGAAAGCATTAAATAACCTCATTTAACTATAGAGGATTGACTATTTCAGAGGAATCAATAGAATATTTGTTTTCCTGACTAAGTCAACCATGAATACCAAGTCATTGTGAAACTTTGCAACTGGAATAACACGTGAAACTAAGACTATACATGAACACCCAAAAACTTTTTTACTGGTGGTTCTACTTGACATCACAGAACTTCACATTTTCATATTACAACATCACAATTAAGTCCAAATAACTTCATACAGTTTAAAAATTTAACTCTAAATAGAGAATTCCAGCAGAGATACTACTTCTTGTTGTGTAGCCTGATTAATTGAGCATGCCATCTTTGTTTATGCACAGACAACCTGATGGCAATGCCATATGCAATTCATGGAAAACAATTTCATGTGCCTTTCCAACCTCTAGGAAGCGACTAGGAAGCACAAAAGATAGTAGTCATTCAAAAATCTCATCTTGCCTATCGAAGGATTTTAGTATTCACCTCTTGAGGGGCATGTGGATGAATATCTTTGCGTTTGGAGCGTGTCCCTGACTTCTTCTTAACCTCCTTAGGGAGAGCAAACTTCCCAACCACAGGGTCACAGTTGTCAGACACTCCATCTGAGGTAAGAAAGACGATGTCACCCGGCTCCACTTGGGTCATGGAGCAGGTCAAGTTGTTGAGCACAGGAGCCGAGATCCCATCAACTGGTCCCAAGGCACCAAGGGCATCTCTCATGTTCCGCATAGAGTTGATGTCATGAGATCCTACAAAAGAGAACACTAATTGATATATGATGAAGGTTACAAGTTACTTGGGTTTTAGATAAGGTTGCATGGGGGGGTTGCTAGGATTTCAGAGTAAAGACATATTCATGGACCTTCTGCCTCTTGCACCATGTTGTCATTGTACATATGATATGTATGAGATTAAACAAATACTCTGACATACTGTTTTCTTATGCAAACCATACTTTAAAAAAGAATATAAGTGGTATGGAACTGGCAGTCTTTGTAGCAAGGATGAATCTGTCAAATGATTCAAAATGCTAGAATCTAATTCAACTGAATAAAACTTTACAGATAAGGGATTCTGATGGCTGCAATTCAGAACATAATATTCAAAACCCCTCTTGGCCTTCAGGGTGAGCATACCATAAGTGATTTCTCTGACGCCTGTCTGACGGTTGTACACATAAGCGAGGCTATCGCCAACATTGCAGATGCAGACAGCATATTTGTTGGGCAGGATCATGGGGACGATGACAGCAACTGTGAGTGTTGTTACATCTCCTTCCTCCAGGAGGATTAGCTGATGTGCAGCACACATGCTCCGCATGAGAGCCAAAAAGATATCCTGTTGAGAACAAAATGTTACAGATAGAATCAAGCTTTTTTTTAAAGATTCTACCATGCTTCTGCATGCAACCAATATCAGAGCATCTTTCCAAGGCTGTATCATTTCCTGTTCCTCTATAGGAGGGTGGCTAATGAACAGTCCAAGGAGGATGGCTACCCATTCTAAATCATACACCCCAATAATCTCCATCTTCTGCAAGATCCAATTGATTTTCTATTCTGAGGATGCTGGCTACTACTGCAATAACTGATTCAAACAAATACTATTAGAGTACCAGCAATGGCAACTCAAATTTTCAAAGAAATAAAATAATCAAAACCTGAGAAAATGAGCAGAGATTCAACCTCTACTGAATGATCCAAATAACTTACTCCTCTCCAAATTCAGTGAGGATTAAAAGCAAAAACCACAAACCATAATGTAGAGTCTAAAGGGAGGGATTTGCAATTCAGTTTCCATTGCAATTGATGATGTGACTCATGCAATTCATGAAGTGTGCCAACAGTACCTTGGTTGTGAGTGGGGCACCCCGAAGGGGAAAGAGGGCCTTGTTGAGGTAGTCAATGCAACCATGAACTGCACATTTGGCTGCAAGGCTTGGCTTCTCCCCCCAATTCACACCATCAGCTAGCGCCATGATGGCATTATTCTTTCGAGCCACTATTGCATATGAATCTGCAATTGGGTTCCCTGTGAATATACCAGTAATTTTCAATGTTATTGAGTAACTGAGTACTTACATGACTGTCATTGTGATGCATCATTCATAAACAAGAACAAAGCTGCAATTATCCCAGATAATTAAAGGGTCATAATTTTCATGCTTTTACCTGCATTTTGGTTGAAATTGTGAAAAATACAGATGCTAATAACAGTTTGGATGTATTCTCAAGCTTTGGTGTTGCATTCAAATGCAAACAGTTCATTTGTGCTGCAGGAAAGGGCATTTAATGGAGAAAATACTACATCTGCTGTGGAACATATAATCAACTCATGTATAATATGGCTACTTTGATTCCAAGTCATAAGACAACCAGGTCATCAGAGAAGATAATTCAGGAAATTAGCTCAATGACTGAAAAATGACTGGTAACTACAGCCTCAGACCTGCCAGCAGATACAGTGGTAATTTGGATTACCTATATTGGACTACATCACTAACAGCTCACAATGAGCCATAAGAGTTGCAGGAAATCTATACTTTGCAAGCTACACTGCTCTGGATACCAGTATGGACTTGATAGCCCCCAAGTAAACTGCATGACCCCAAGAAAATGCTCCCAACTTGACATCCTTTTAGAAATATGAAGGAGACACAAAAATTTTAATGATTTTGTTTCCTATGGACTACCATATATATAAATACCCAGTGGTATTCCATGCACTAGTAAGGTAGATATCAGACAAAAGTTCACAGGGCACTTTGTATTTCAGCAGAATGGTGCACATGCACACTGTGCCAGGGAGACAACCCAGTTCCTGTAGAGGGAGGTGCTATAACTGATTGAACCTGATCTGTGGCCAGTTAACTTGCCTGATCTCAACCCAGTCAATTATTGAATCAGGGGAGACTTGCAACAGATGGCATACAAGCAAATTTCAAGACCTCCCTCACATAATCTGTGCTTCTGCAGAAATGGCAGCATCTGTTGCAGAAATCCATCAATGATGCCAATAATCTATGGCAATTTTGCTTGTGAGCATGCTTGAAGGAGAAGGGTGACTACTTTGAGCATCGCTTGACGCATGAAGTTAGCTATTTATTGGCATGTAATATCAAGTTGTGCAGTTTGACAATTAATAAAGTTATTTATAATATGGGTTTATTTTTTTTGGCACAACCCTGTATAATGAATGATTCTGGAAAACATATTTTCATCTGACTCTGACTAAACACATAACTCAATTTGATTTGAAGAAATACCATCTTAGCACATTGATGCTGGGAACCATAATATTACATTTTACTTAACCATGCCCCACTGCCAGGAACCATAATATTACATTTTACTTAACCATGCCCCACTGCCCGGAACCATAATATTACATTTTACTTAACCATGCCCCACTGCCCGGAACCATAATATTACATTTTACTTAACCATGCCCCACTGCCCAGAACCATAATATTATGATTTGATGCAGCTTGCTTTTCAAATGGCTGGGCAACAGGGATTGTGCACACTTCATACATCTGGGCATCATTGTGTTAAGGTGTTAACTCAATATTCATACGTCCAATGGCATTACAGCTAACACTTTTCTAGTCATATCTGATGAAGTGACAAACACTGAGGTTTTTTTCTGCAGAAATCTTAAGAATTACTCTCACCATTGATGGCATATCATTCATCTGGAGACTGAAAGTCATCGTTACCTTTGGAATTTGCAAGTCATTATTGTGGAGGATGAAGGAATTTAGGGCTAGGGCAGTCAACAGGCAGGGGACTTTGTGGACACCACTGGTTATGAAAATAATATAATGAATTACATTTTTCTTCAATAGTTCCACTGGTGACTTGACCAGTTTTTCCCAGTGTCTAGTAACTGTAACCAGTCACATTTTGAAAGCAACTCTCACAATATACATCAAGAAAATCTGTGATGGATACTAAGATTTCTTGATCAAGTTGGAATTAAGCTGACCTGCATTGATTCTAGTCACCGGGTTCTTCTCATAAAGTGTGGTGGATACACCATAAGCAAATGGGTGAGGTCGGTTCCAGCCTTGGATCCCAGCAGTTAGTTCTGGTGCACTCTCACCTGCAAATATCAATCAAATGCTTCAAACAAAAGGAAATGACAATGTATCCCATTACATGCATCTTGTAGCTAAATTGCAAAAAATAAATTAATAAAACGAAAATATTAGACATGCTAGTTCATTCGCTGAATAAACATAACCAGCATGTCCCAGCATGACCCAACCAGAAGGTGTTTCATCTAGAAGATTCACTATGACAGCACAAGGGGGCATCATGGAAATTGCTCTTTGTCATCCATGAGACCATAACACTGGCAGTTGAAATCAGTGAGACACAATATGGTTCCTAGGGCGAATTGTACAAGGGGTGCTCAGAAAGTTCTTGGCTAGACCATATTGTGATGATGTGTGCAATAAGATCATATTGATTCTTCAACATAACAATCACTCCTAACAACAATGCACTTTTCCCAAAGTTCCTTTAGCATCTCTATACCTCTCTTAAATTACTCTTTTGAAATTTTTTGAATAATCAATCAGTTACCTGCTTAACCACATTGTTGTCCTAAAATCTATTCCCACAAAGGTGTTCCTTCAGGTGTCAAAATCTTTAAATTGCAAGGGGCTAAGGGTGCCAGGTTGAGTGAAAGGTGAGCATGGCAAATACTAATGTCATGGAGGGAACTTGTGAAACAACAGCTGTGTGAGCTGGTGCATTATCTAACAAAACGAGGACCTCTTTCCTTAACTTTCCTTGGTGCTTGTTCTCAACAGGTTCGTGCCAACACCAATAATGCAGTGGAGTGCTAAGTCTGTGATCATACAGTTTGAGGGGATAAAAGCCAATGTGAATGACTGTCCCATAAAATTGTCACCATAACTTTACCAGGAGAAGCTTGGGTTCAAAACTTTCTGGGTGGCAGAGTCCTTGTGCCTCCACTGCAATGACTGGTCCCAGCGGTCCAGCTGGGTTTCATTCTCATTAACCATCCATGAATAAAAAAGTTTGGTGGTTCTGCATTGAAGTGGTCCAAATTATATAAATTAATTGTGACTGTGCTATTACATTGAATGAGGGACATTTTTGGACTCCAGTAAAATTACACTTTTTGGCAGTTCCAGCCCATCACACACACTGGTTTCAACACAGCCCTTAGAGATCTATAAAGTTTGCATTATTTGTTTGTATAAAATATATATGTTTGCATCAAATCCTCACTTTGATTTGTCTGTCTTGATCATAGACCCGAGCTCTAAGTCTACCAAAATTCAATCCTATGAGAAATCACAAGGTTTGTTGCTATTATGATATACATTACATGTATATCATAATAGCACCAAGCTTCTAACTTCTCTGAGGAATAGTGTACTGATGACCAGATTGACCAGTTTAGCTCCTAGTCATGCCTGTAGTCAATGGCGCTTTTTTTTTTAACACGGACTAAATCACACCTGGAGAGGGTGTACTCTGAGTACTTATGCTAAAAAGTACTTTGGTCTAACAAACAAGTTATAAGTATTTCAAAAGTAACAAATCTAAGTGTGTTCCTGTATGGCAACAATACAGTTTCATTCATTTGTGGTGGTTGGAACTTGATTTTGCAGGCAAAATCAATCCAGTCTGTAAATTCTCAGAAAGTCTTAGGAGATGTGAAATTCTTGCACCAGAGTATACTGTGGTCCAAGGAAATACAGATAAAGCTCTTTGTGCAGTAGGCATACTTTTTACACAGGCATAAACATTTTAAACAGATGATTAACCCTTCCTAGCAGCTACATTCTCAAAGTTGTCATCATCAAGGACCCAGGGACTTGGGACCATATGTAGCATAATAAAAAAAAATTTGCCTCTTTATCGGGATAACTCAGCTTACACTTTCTTTGTGAAGACAAACTTGAGTCTGACACTCTGTCAAGGTTGATCTCAATCCAGTATTGCGTTCTAGCAACAATTTCCTGATATTAAGCAAGGAGTAAGTGACATCACAGGTCTTCCCAACCAGTGAATCAAATGACAAATACCACAAAGAAATAGAAAGATATTAAGGCTTGAGTGGTGCAACTCCTCATTCAACCAACAAACATTTCTTTAAATATTTCCCTTAATGCAATAATTATAATCATAGCAGATGTAGAACATAACATACTCGGATTTTCATGATTATTGTTCCATTCTGAGATCTCATTGAGACAGCTGGAAGCCTCCACTTCAGATGCCTCAGGGCTGCAACTAAGTTCTGAGACACAGGTACCGAAGTGAGTGCTCCCAAGAACAGCACCGGGACTTCGGGGAGACTCCGGAATAGGGGAAGGAGAAGGAGTTCCGCCATCTCCAGGATGAGACCGAGACGGAGGTTCAAGATGGTCTGGACAAGTCCTATTTCCTTCCAAATCAGGTACTTGTGGGTTGTCTCCGTTAGCGATGGGTATGAGTTGGAGAGAGGGATTGCTTGACTTCGATACATGGCCATTGGTCCTACAAAAGAAGAGCCTGTTTACCACCTGTTTACCCTCTGGAATCAAACAAGAACCCACTCGTGAAGATAGCAGTAAAACTCTCAGTCAATGAATGGGGAGGGGTCTCCAGCAGCATAGCACATTTGATCGATATTGGACCAATATTCTGTGTTATTACGTGTGATTTCCTTTAGCTATAAGTGAATTTCTTCCTCGGCATCCCTTTTGCTACAAGAATCCGTGAAACTGCATGAGAAAGCCTGCAAACCTGGATTTTGTAGAGAGGGAGGCCCGCCGACAGGGACTCTGCTGCGAGTGGTCCTCGTCTTCGTCGATGAATTCCACATCGGGCTCGTTGGTGGTGAGATGCATGGGTCGGTGCTTGATGGCCGTCAGCCCACCATCGGGTCCAGTGCTCGCTGCAAATACCACCTCATCCAGGCCCCCAAGCAACCAAGCTGGCAGCTCTTCGTAATTCCTGCTGAAGACGATCTCTGGCTGAGCTCTCCTCTTCTCCCTGTTTACATAGAATTCACATCAACATCCTTTATCAGATTTCTCCCTTTATTGCATCATTAGGGTGACCTTAAAAAAGTCAATAATTCAAAGTCGCTTGCCTTTTCCAAGTAAATGAAAATGAGCATTTTGCATTCAAATCAGGACAGCTCTTCATTTTCTATTAAAATTTGTTGAATCGAATTCAATTTCACGGACAGGTAGCAGTTTTACGATAGCAGAGCAAAATGCTGCGTTCCCAGTCATTCGACTGCTACGATTCAAGAGGCCGTTTCCATCTGCGAAATTTGGAGAATTCCAAATTTTTTGGTGCTGTGCTACCGTAGGTATCGGCAAATTCAGTATTGTAAATAAGGAGAGTATATTTGTTTCTCCCCTTGAGTCGAAAACAAAATCCATTCCTCTTTCATCTCATGCATCAAACAAAAATGAATATTCGTCTCTCTAGGGTTCTTTTTTTCTTTCATGAAGGTATATATTGATAAGATAAGATCCTTTCTAATGCTGTCAGGCTTCGATGTACATGAAGATGTTTCTCATTTCCCCCGTGACCTTTTCCTCTCGAAAAATAATGCGTAATTTATAGAGCATTACGATGACTTCATGTTTTTACGATATATGCTGAACCTGAACCTTTGGCATTGAATAACATTCAATGCCAACGGGAACTCAAACTTTCCAACTCGCTCACAACGACGCACCACTATTAGCTTCTTTTTTTCTTACAACAGAATCTAGCAAAACGAAGAAAAAAAGGAAAGAGATATGATAGCTTTCACGAGAGGCATTCAACTACGATAATATATATTTGCTCCCAATACAGTTGGTCGATTCTTGGAAGGGTTGATTCTTTTCTCAAGAAGAAAAATTTGTGCGCATATAAAGCAGTCTTATCGAAAGCTTCCTCGTACTTCGGGTTCGAGACGTAGAGGATTTTCTTTTTATCCTCTTGGAGGGCATCCTCTGATAGCAGGCCGAGAGACCCGTGCTGCCAATATCCGTCGGACATTAATGGAAAGACCTGATCCCAAACAGAGATTCTCTGGGAAAGGGCAGACAGACTGTCATTCGGACGCTGGTCTTTGTCCATCCCATCCATGATAAAAGGAATGAGTTTTTCTAGCCTGTACGGATAAGACAAGTTTCGGGCGTCCCTCTGAACTAAGCTACAGCTGTCTCTGCGTGAGAATCCAGCATTTCATCATTTTCGCATCGGAATTCATAATCCAGCTTTCCCCTCGTCCTAAGATCTTCTTGACAGTCGAACGACGGAAAGCGAGAAAGACAGAGCATTGGAAGAAACAATGGAATAATGCGAAAAAATTCATCAAGAGGAAACGAACGACGAGAGACTCGAGAGCGTGGAGGCATCGTTGCTATAAAGCCATTGGCATGTCGGGTGCACATGAAACGGTCTGCCTGCATTACCTTCTCAATCCCTGGGGAATGGAAAAGCAATTGTGTCGCCTGGAAAATCTCATTTCATTAGCCAAATGGAACCAAGGCGATCTTTCCTCTCTCATCTCATGCAAAGTCCCGCAATTTCCCTCCACTTAAGAATGGAAGAGAAAACAAGAGCGAAACAATTTACGGCAGGATGAAATGCAGGAAACTTTGTACTAGGTCAAGGGTAAACCATAGGAGAAACGAAGCAGGAGAGAGAGAAAAAAAAGGAAGTGACTAATGGATAAATATGAAGGGCAATGTGGAACAGGAGAAAGAAGAAAAAAGACAGAGGCAATTATGCTAAAGGCTTCCCGTGCTTCATCTTGTTTCTCCCTCCCTTCCTCTTCCCATTCCCAACTAGGACTAACTCGATGTGTGACATAAAAGCATTAAGTCATAGAGAATGACATCATTTCGTGCCACAGGCTCGACTGCACTGGTCCCAATTTCAACATGGATCACTAGTGAACCTTCGTCGTCGCAGAGAGAAGTCGTGGAAAGAGCAGAAAGAAGATCCTTCCTTCCTTTATTAACTTACATATCGACCGAGGAACAAGAGGAAGGGCCTAGATGGAACCTTTTATATTCCACAAGCCCGAAGGGACTTATTCCGACGCAAACTTTCTACCGGAAAGCAAAGGTACCTTCTCTCTGTGGTTGGGAGTTTCGTGTGTCCACAGACACGCGATCACGTCAGAAACACGACGATTTAGTAGAAGCATTCTGCTTCCTTCTCTCACTCATGAGAACCGTGGGTATTTGGAAGAGACTGATTCACGTAATACTTTTCGCTTTCCAATAAGGATGAATGCATCGCAACGAGTCTTCTTTCAGAAATGGTCCTGCTCCTTCCCTGCCACTCAAACGGAAATTTCCTGGAAAGTCAAAGACCACCTTGCCAAGAAAACCTGTCCTTCACAGGCTGCTTTTGGTGTGCAAGTTAGCACAGCGCCACGTGGCATAGCGTCGCTTCGCATCCGGTGCGTGGGCGCCCAAAGACTCCACCTCAAGGAGCTAATATTTATCGCGAACATTCTCAAACGGACACAGCAGAAACCTCTAGCACCATTACCTTACCTCTACCGAGAATTTTTTTCATACACTGAACTTTGTGGAAAATCCAATCAGGAAAAGCGTACGGGGACTCATGGGAGGTACGAAGGGGACCCATACCAACCTCCATGAGAATAATGGAACCTACTTTGTCAAATGCGAAATGTCGGCTCTTTCAAAGGAAGACGCCCTAATCCAGTTAATGGGTTTCGTGAGGAAAAGATAATTCCATATTGTCATTATGCGGATGGTACAACGTACATCTCAGGCGTCCGTATCCTGTGTCACTTCTGGCAGAAGACGCAGCGTTCCCAAGCTTCAGATATAGTTGATTCTTCGTCTTTTAAACATGAAAGTGTCAATCGTTCGAATGTACTTCACAAGAGAAACCCGCAATTATGCACATCCTGGTACAAAGCCTTACATCAGGGCTTCCCGACCCATGGGTCGCGACCCGATTTGGGGACCCGAACCGGCAACTATATGCCAAGTTATGTATTCCTTTGCGATTTTTTGCAGAGGTGGGAGAGCCTGTCGTACTTCAGCTAGTGCTTGGGATCCTGAATGGTATGATGGTGATTTTCCGGGTCGCGAGCAAAAAAGTTTGGGAAGCCCTGCCTTAAATGCTTACGAGAACGTGAATTTTTACCGTTAAAAAAGCTGCCAACCTGAAAAATACAGGATTCGCGACAGAGTAGAACTAATGGAAGCATCTTCGTTCTAAGGGCTTTGGGGATTTCTGACGATACTTACTAAGCAGAAATGGAATGCAGCTCCTCAGAGTTTGGTGTCCCTCATCATTTGCAAAGTGGGGACGATAGTTAAAAGTATTTTTAAAAAAGCAGAGAAAAACTTTATCTTAAGTCTTTTAATTTGAATAATATAAATGCGGCAGTCAACGTTGGTTGATGCATGATGCATACAAGTTGATGCATGCACCAGACTGATGGATTATGCTGATTTATGCTAAACATCCGAAGGTTGATCCGATACCCACATAAATCTCAGGCATGCACCCCAATAAATCAAATTCGATTATTTTCTCGAACAAGTCGGCGACATAGACTTCAGAGATGCAAGCTCCCACCGACGGTCATTTCGAAATTACTTTAATTGGGAATTACCAAACTCCGAGGCTCGCAATTTTCCTCGAATATTATTAAAACCGATACCCAGCTTCAAATTTTAAAAAGGAGCCTGTATCCAACATCCTGTTTCAGCATGGCATTGAGCACATCACTCAACTATTCCACAGTGATTAAGGCGTTTCCTTCTTCCAACTTCCTTGAACATGTTGAGGCCTCGTCTGCATGTGTGTTATCGTCCCAATTGCCCCCAGGAAAGTCAGTTAGTCCTTAAAAGCCTACCTTTACCTTATCCAAATTGTCTGGAAATCTGAAAACCACTGGAATAATAGGCACTCTGTTCCTCCACCCAAAGGTCTTTGACTTCATTGTCAGACATGGGATATCTTACGGTAATCTGATATTGTTTTAAGCTTTGATATGCTTTTCCTACGGTTAATCGCATCGCGAGGCAGAGACGGTGGAGGGGGCCTCGGATGTCAAGTAATCCAGACCAAGAGAAAGCCTAAAATTTTACCCAAACACTACCGAATATTTTTTGGATAATGGCACCTCTATAGAGCGATTTGGTATTGGTTAGATGGTCTTATGAAAGGACAACCCGAGCAGCGATCAGATGAAGTTTTTCCTTCTCTTGCTACCGCTCTATTTCTATAAGACAAAAGGAATGGGAGCAAACATTCCTCTTCCCTAAGCTATAAAAAAAAAGAAGTTTCGTATCTCGAACCGTGAATTGAAGCTTTCTGAATGAGGATAGTGTTAAGATCGACTGTAATATCCGTCTGATAAGATACTGATGTGAGAGCTAAACAAGACCGTAGAGCGGCATGGAAGCGCTAACAAGACCAACACAAGTACAGGATATCGGGTCTCTCGTGCCTGCAACGTGTCACAGTCAACCATAACATGAAATTCGGAGACCCACCCCTCAGATAGACGTACAAACACAACAGTTAAGTGTGGAAGCAGAAAAGAGTCATACTTAATACCGTGTGTACGCCCTGAAAAAAGGGAAGTCACTTCGAAGGTTTAACGCGATGCGGTTTTTCGAAAAATGAGTATCCTCTCCTACTGTTACCGGGGCTGGCCCCGGAACCGCACCAAGACAAACTGAGAGAACTGATTTTTATCACCTGACAGATATGTAAACAATTTTAAGATATTCAAAAACTGAGGAGACAGCTCTGAACCATTGAGGGAAGTTCCAGAATGGGGTCGTTTTACGAGATAAGATCAAGAACGATGACCGCATGAATGTGAAATATATTCCTGAGTTTTTCACCTGATATACGTCTGATAAGCTCCTGCTTGACATATGGAATGACATTCAGGATCTCGAAACATTTGCATCGACAATAACACGAATTGTATCCATGATGAGAAAAAAAAGAGCTGTCATCCAGACAATTTCGCCTTTCCCCGGGGCAATAAAGGTAAGCTCGCACCAACCGTACAGCATCGGGTAAGGGTGACATAGCGCAGCAAAAGCTCATGTGTACTTCGAGCTCGTGCACTATGTTGATTCCCAATCAACTCAGTGCCTAGCACAGCAACAGCAACTTAATGCCAGGCTGGCAACTTCAAGTTGAAGACAGCCAGCAATAAAATTAATCTGTAAAAATCGCAGGTTAATGAAAAGCCCCAGCTGTCTGTGAAAGTAACGATCATTAAGTTTCATATATTAATACCGAACCGAGCATTTTAATTTCACAATTAGAGCTACTATCGATTGCAAATGCCACCCGAAGTCTCGGCATGGCTCCACAATCAAAAACTCAAGAATGGCGAAGTGGCTTGAGAAGAGAATGCAAAAATGGCGCTTTCAGTGAAGTCACCTTCTAGCTCTATTGAACGGGCAAGTAGCAACTTTTCTTTCTCATCCTATGACCTTAAAACTTTCTCGGATGTCCTTGGACATCATTAAGAGTTCCCGTTCCACGTTTCATTGATGATCTCCTTCTGGGTCCTTTTTCTTTTTAAGGGGGATTGGTAGAACCACCAATTACCCTTCACAAGATGGCAATTGAGGTTTCTCTATGAAGAATCATCCCATACCCCTGAAACTAACAGATTTGATGACACACTGGGAGGGGTTCGCGCACAAAGTTTCAATTACATCGCCGAAATCCTTTGTTTTCCGTTGGTGGTCCGCCAATGAAGTTGAAAGACCATGGCCACAAAGGCAGGGGCGGATTCAGGGGGGGGGGGGGGGGGGGGGGGGGGCCCCCCAGGTACGAGAAATGAAAAAGGCGATAGAGCTGCGGGGGTGACCACCAGGTTTACCATTCTGTTTTTTTTTCTCCGTTTTTTTTTTTAATAGCTTCTACGTTAATTTTTATTGGGGCCAGTGAAATAGATATTGAAGTTTTTACACCAGACGAGAAATGAAAAAGGCGATAGAGCTGCGAGTGGTGGAAGGTGGGGTGGGGGGGGTCGGTAGTAAGTAGGGAACTGCCCCCCTATGAAAAATTTCTGTATCCGCCTCTTCACAAAGGGTACCTTTGTGGTGGGAATCATCGCGTTGAGTAGGCTCGTTCCAGAGAGAGAAATGGGTTTGGAGTCGAAAACCTGCTCTCCATTCCCTTCCAGGGAGGAGGAATATCAAATTATGGCTAGCGATTGCTTAAATGTCAAAGAAGAAAAGAAAAATCCCAACATCGGATACATTTTCGGAATGGTCTTACACTTTAACGTCTTTATCGAGAAGACCTCAACTCAAGAGTTTGATGCGAGGCAGGTAATATGTTCGTTCCTTCTAAAGGAAAGGAATCTCCTGAAGCAACCTGGAACCATTCCAACAAAAAGAGGAAGGTATACATTGGCTGCCACGCATCAAAATGCCCACCTGTTGAGAATCACCGGTGATCCTCATGGCAGCCAATGTGTTAAGATATGCCTCATGCCATTGTTGATGAATAATATAAATGCTTACAAGATTAGCGTGGCGAATGGATTTCATATTCACATGGAGTTCTTCGTTTCTGCCCCATTATCGAGAAAATACAAAAAACTAAAAGGCAACGTCGGTCGCAGAGATATTTATATTTTTCATTTTAATGATGAACAAGAGCAACCAAGGCCCAACAGAAAGATCTAGGCAATAACATAGACGTACGGGTATAAATGTGAACCAGACAGATATTTTCATTAGTTTCTCCTTGTTGTAGGAGAGGAAAGAGTGGCAATTAGATGAAAACGTTCATTACCCATATCTATTGTTCAACGCTCTTTTCAGCCTTCATCAGAGTCCAATTCACTCATTCTCGCCAATTGTCCGAAAGATCTGTTTGCGAGATCTTTAGATTGAAAGCATGGCACACCCCTGCAATTGACTCTGAAGAGAGGCGATCAAACGCAGCCTGGAATTCCTTTTCTTTCAAACTCTAAAGATCAAGAGAGCAGCCTTTAAAAGTCCTGCTTTTTTGTATCTCTGCAGTAACATGGAATGACCAAATAACGGAGAATATTGCATTAAGACAGGGGTCGAAAACCTTTTTGGCCATGTGAGCCAAATTAAGATTGAGCCAAGTGCACATGAGCCAAATATTTTTTTTTATCAGAATTTTTTTTCCTGCAGTTGATGACAAACATTTGCATTCTTTGATGCATGAGGAAAACCAGGAACAACTGTGATTTTTACAGTGTAAAAATTTCATTGCAAATGCGAACTGAATAACCACTAATTATGCAAACAAAAATATTTCGCTCTAAAATGTTCTTGCACAAGCTGCGTGGCGCGAGTGATTACTGCCAGTGTGGTGGAATGGTTTGGGCATGAAAGCCTCGTCACCCCTTCCAAGTTTTCATCACAGAAACTAGATAGCGCATATATTAAGAATCCCTCTCAATCCATATTAAGAATATAGTACTTATGTCTGGCGGAATTACTCAGTCAAAAATGCGAAATGATTCTTTGTTGTACATTTCACTTTTTTTTTGCAAATTCTGCGGGGAATTGGTATAATTTTGTTTTCTTCTGCAACTCGTGAGCCAAATTTGGTTCGAGTCGCAGGTGCCCGATCCCTGCTCTAAGAATGCCAATTTTATGAGGGGAATCCACGTAAAACCTGTATTGAAATATAATTTTAAAACATTTTCAATGAGAATTTCGCACTATGAAAATTCGTGTTTGCGCCTAAATCAAGCCGGAGGATGGTGAATAGACTCAGTAAATACCATCCTCCCTTTCCTTCGAAACGGGAAGTAACCTTCAAGAATGCAATCTGGTCTGCATATGGGCCCTTGCAAGTTATACATCTTCCTGAGCTGTGGCGTCGATTCTACGTGCCTGTTCCTGCCATCTCCTTGGGCTTCCAAATGGGTCTACTCCCAGACTCAAAGGAAACTACTGCCCATTTTTTTTGCTTTCAATTGAGGTCGAGTGGTGAGTTGTTCGTCGTAGGGAGGGAGAAGCGTGAAGGGAAGCCGGAAACGGAACTCAAAAACATGATTAGTTCTCCCTCCTCTTTTAGTCAGCTTTTCTCAGGCAGTCAGGCGATCCAAGATAAGGATTAGGGATGAGAGATTTGGAGACCAACAAGGCATCAATTCCCGTCCGTGATTCGACTTCAGAGATGCGTCTCAGCGTTCGTAAAAAGGCTCCGTGGGTTAAAGAACGATGACGTCACAAAGACGGAAGAGGAATGACTCATTCTTCATTGGTCGATACATTGCACATTCGTGTCAGTCCCTCGCGCTCCCCTATAGTACTGGAAAGGGGGGAAGACAAAGAGATCCATCGATCTATTTCTCCCCATCATTAATGTAATTACAGGATCCAGTCACAGAGATGGGCAAGAGAGCTTATATGTCGCATCACACGGGATCGGCTAGGGCTTGACTCCAGTTTCTATGGAAACCAACTCCACGTTTTCGGTCCTTAGTCAAGAGACTAGAGGGAGATGAATGGGGTGAATGCCGTTCTGACCCTAAAGTTATCCCAGCGAAATAGGGAAGGAGGAGGGGGGGCGTGAATGGTGATCTCTTGTCATAAATCACGGTGACATCACAAAAGCTCAACAGCAGGGGACGATCGATATAGCAGGCTGAAAAAAGAATATTTTTTCCTGACACACTTGCTTCGTACCAGTCACCAAGTAAAATCTCGCAAACGAGCTTCCAATAGCGACAATCGGTTCATTAGCTGACAAGGAGCTGTGAAAGAATGAAAGATATCATAACTACTCGTTAACGTTATCTTCCCGCGCGTTATCGAGGGTGAGATAACGAAAACATAAGTATATGTGTTTTCTGGTGCTGACCCTATTTCCCGATCAATTCACTTGCCAGTTCTCCGTTTTAACCCCCCCCCTCCCCTCATGTTTATAAAAGTTCTTCCAGGCGAGGCAGCAAACGAGACAGAGTTACTCGGAAGGGGTTTTTTGAGGCCTTGTTCCTTTCACCGCGACATAACATCATTAAGAAAGTTTCCGTTAATCGATAATCTTCTCCAGCGCGAAGGGGAATTACGTTGCCCTTGAAGGCGATCGGTAAGGGCCGAGCACTCCAAAATTCACTTTGTAATTAGAAGATAATAGTCCGAAAAATACTCCCTTTAAGATCCCGACCTTCATCCCTTCATGACAAGGGCTCATCAAGCCTTCGTGGTTCCATTTTTTTCCTCATATACCGGGAATATTTGTTAAACGATGCACATATTGCCAGGCTCTCTTGTTTCATGGAGAGGTGCCAAGGGAGAAGATAAGATGCCAGTCCTGTAAAGCCGCCTCCACAGAAACCCATATACACCTCTTTCTCCCCCTGCACCTCGTGTCTATTTCTATTCCGCACGCTATCGTCAGCAATCGGATTGCCAACCTCGATAAGTCACTAATGCAAGATATCCATACCAGGAATCACGCGGACTAAAAGAATAAGATTGACATCTTTGCCTCTCGCTTCATGTATCATTTCTCCCTCCCTCTCTCTTTTCTCATACAAAATGATTTGCGACATTCCTCAGAATTCTTGAACCCTTCAAGGAGATTTGAAAGCATGGGATCTCTTTCTTCTACCTAAGCATATTCTGCTTCAAGGTCATACTCGTGGGACATAACCTAAGAAACACTTCTGCTGAGGTAGTATGCATTGGTACCTTGTACTTACCCATTTAAATACCGCTGAATGAAGCAGTCACTTGGTTTCCCTGCATTATGTGATGGGGTAGCAGAGTGAGAGATCTGTCTGATGAACCCTGCAAATTTCTTCTTCAGCGATGGCATCATCAGAGGAAAATCCCTTTGTTCACTATTAGAGATTTCATCTGAGCTCCTGGTGTCAAACTCTTTTGGATTTCTGATGGAGAGCTTCTCTGCTATTTTGTCAGAGAAGTCCTTCAGAAAGTCCTGGATCTGCATGTAAAATCAAATGGTTTCTGATAAATCTGGTCATGATATAAAATTAATTTACAGTTTTACATGAAATGAATAATATGGATAAACCAGATATCCAACACTCATTATCTGGTTGAATGTAAATTTCCCCCATTTTTTAAGGATTCTGTGCCTCATAATTAAAGCACAAAACTGTTTTCAACAAAGAAATGGTGAATGCTTGCATCATGCTATCTCAGACCCCAATCTTCTGGTATCTGAACTTTCATTATGATACTCTTGAATGAAATATGATACTCTTGAATGGAATAGCTCAAACACAAGGTGGGTCATAATTACTAATCCACCCTGTATAGGAGAGCTATCAGATATCCAGTGCATACTCAGTTTTCCTACCACACGAATTCATTAGGCTATATGTGATAGCAGAAATCAAATGGTGTAGGCCTATCCATCGAACTTGGAAAGGTCAGCAAGTTCAGCTGATAATCTGACACTGAAACTATGTCAATGACCTGATAAGTAAGCTTATAAGCTAGGCCCACAAAAAGGCATAGCTTAGGGTTACCAGGCCAAATAAATAGTTGTAGGCTGAATACAAGCATAGGATAGTGAGAGATAGTTAAGAAACCGGGGAGAAGACTTTGATTTGCCAAACGTTAAGATATGTCCCGTCACACCTAGTCTAAAGAGGCTAGTCCTCTTTAGAGCAGTAATAACCTGAAGACTACACTAGACTACACTGCGGGCTTTGTTTCAGCTAGAGGCTCCAATGCCAAGCCGAGGTATCCTGTAAAAAGTTTCCTCTTACGGGTATGGACACAAGTAAGCTCGAGACTTTAGTCAATCACATTCCGTTCTCATTGAACACTGTTAGACTGTCTGGCCTAAGCAACTTCGAATGTCTGTGCGGCTTAGGCCTACTCGAAGGGATGGGGGGGGGGGGGGGGAAGAGTTATGGAAGTAACGGAGAATGCAACTGATGAGAACCGAGCCACCCACCTCGGCATGGAGCTCCTCCCATAGAATGGGGATCTGCCATACAGGGCTCACGTTCTCTGTGATCCGCATGACAGACTCAAGGCCAAGAGTGCAATTGGACATTCCCCATTCTTACGATAAGAGAAGCTTACTCCTTCATGTAGGACTAATTTCTTAAAGTATTTTCAATACGATCACGATTGAGGCTAGATGTTTTCCTCTTCAGCGAAGGCCAAGGAGTGAGGGTAAAGAGCGAGTGGCGAACATCCCCGGGAGTGAACATGTCGGCATGCATAGCTTGTCCTTGCCCTTAGCTCGGCTTTCGGCCACTACAGGGCTTCTTTCTTCATCGATACCGCCCACGTGAGCAGCCTGACCAGGAAGTTGGCTAGGAATATGCTTCCCCTTAAGCTATCTGAAGTTATACCGGGCCGGTAGTTCGTCTGACCTGAGACAAAGCTCCAATCATGATCACAGTTTCTCAATTTATGTTGATCATCTGGGGATTCTTCCTCTTCTGCTCGTCTGAAGCCTCGGATCCTCATCTTGCTGTGATTGCGGGAGATTTGGGAAATGCAACCGGTGAGCTTATTGCAGATTGTCGGAGTAGAGTAAACCCATAAATGTTAGGCTCATGTACGTTACGTTGCACCCTCCCCTGAATCTTTTAGATACTGCTGGATAATTTTTTTTAAAGAAAGGTTTTCCTCATGTCTGCCGTCTGGCTGTGGCCTATTCCAATGCCGTAATCCATGCCTTAACAACAATCACTTCCTCTTGCTACTTTTAGCAATTGTAATGGGCACATTTCCCTTGCTGGGGGTTTTCATACACTTGAACCCAATACACTGCTGCTCAAAAGTAAGGAGTTTGTTTTGTGTGCTACAAGAAATGAGAAAAAAAAATTTTCTTTAAGGGGAGATGCAGTGGTAGGCCTAGGTCTTTTACCAGATATTTTTTGCTCACTATTATCACCAACCACACTTTTTCACTATTGTCATCAGATACAATGAAGCCCACTGTCTTCATCATCTATAATTCAGTCTTCAGCCAATTCAATTTTCACATATTTTTCACTTAATGAACACATGCCTTGTCTACTGGTAGATGTCATCTTTGGAAGCTAATATCCATGGAATGTCATCATACAAAAATGGTTGTATCTCATGTATCCCTTATTTCAAATAGTTCCAAAAATTCCACAAGGTGACAGGTGGTCCCTATCAAGCCAGATGCTGTTGCTGAGAGACTTAAGTAATTCATGAATCCATGATGAGTTAACACATCAAGTTAGCACACAGTGAGAGTTGGTCCATGATGCGTTTACTAATGGTAGATTATTCCAGCTTTTGAGAAGTGGCTCAGTGTGTTTAACTTGCCCAGTAAAACTAATCAGTTTTACATTCTGCTTCTGCATCTGTTTCAATTTGTCCAAGAGGGATTTACATCGGCCATCCCACAGAATATGCTACAATAATTTATGATTGAAGGAATCATTGCAATATATTGTTCTTTTAGAAGTCTCCACAATAGGAATTTTCTGTTTCTGTGGAGTATCCTGTTCAGCAATCAGGCTGTTGAAACAATCCTATGACACATTTATTTTGTATGTTTCTTGGGTTTAACTAGGGTGTGGATCTAAAATTATGCCTATCACACGTCAATGCCCTAAGCTATAAAAAGAAAAGTAGAGTCCCTGATCTTGGGTGTAAATCTTGTGCAATTAGATTCAGATCCTTACTAAATGATCGTTTTCTTTGATGTTCTGGCTCAAATAATGTAGCAGCTTAAGTTAGCAAGTGTTGCAGGCCTACGTTAGAAAGTCAGCAAGTAAATGAGCTGTAACTAAAGCCCACTACACTTACCAACAATCTCAGAGTGTTTTTTTTTTTCTGAATGTAGAATTCTTTTTTTTTTATTAATAAAAGTTGAGGATTCATGTCTAATCCATATATAGTTCAAAATTCTTGCCTTATTATATCAATGTACTTTCACGTTTCAGATTGGATTCAGCAGGAGAAAGCTTATGGAACCCCAATGCATGTTAAGAATTCATATGAGAGTGCCAACATACTCCACATGCACGTCCCCCAGCAAACAAAGATTGCCTACTGGAAAGTCCGAGTGAATGAATCTCACACTATCTGCCCAGCACGAAATGTTTCCTTGTAAGAAGAAAAATAGTCATTTTATGAGCCAAACATTTTAATTGTGTAGTTATTCTTTTGATTGATTAATTTCTTTGTCTTCACATTGGGTCTTCATTTTACTATTTGCTGTAGGTTACTTCAGCATGGCAGTTATCCAGTTACAAGCATTGATGGAGGGAAATTCCCTGAAAATTTTTATTTCCCACTTGTAACCACATACACTCTGCAGAGCCTGAGTGATTCAAGCCTACATTGGGTGAACGTAACAAATCCTATCCCTGGACACTGGTATATTTTAGCATATCTCAATAGTGAAGATGATCGCATCACACAGAAGGTATGCTAGTTGACTGTCAGCTCAACATTTCTTCTTAACCTTGTTGCCATGGAATTCCTGGGTTTTTACCTTCAGGACCTGGCAGTGAAATGTCTGGCCACAGTTTATATAGAAGGTGAGTACCATGTCACAAATGATGTCATCATTATCCTACCCCAAGTGCATGACTATCAAGATATCAAGCTTTACCAGAGTGTGACTGGTAGCCAGTTGTACAAGTGAGTTGAAATGAACCTTGAACATTCATGTATTGGTACAAGCATCTGTTTGCCTGTTGGCATAGATGCCTTCTGACTTTTGTGCATTCTCCATACTTGTGTCTTGTAGGTTCTACGTGCCCAGTGATACATGGAGAGTTCGTGTGAACATAACCAAATGCCTGCGAGTAGTTCATCCAGATTCTGACACTTCAGCAGAAGATATGAGAGGATGCTCATTGCTCCTTTCTGTTTCCCCAGCCGCCTTCCCTAACATCTTAAGAAACAATACAATGTAATTTTTACTCAAACAAGTATATTCCGCACAAGTGGTTGAGTGCCCTTCTCCTTTTTTGTATTTCTTCACATGGATGAATGGAACAGTTAAAAGGTAACTGAATCATGTGGAGTTCCTCCTACTTGTCCTGCTCCCAATCTTCATGAGTTTGAAATTCATAATTTTATTTCTGAATGTTTTTATAACCTTTCATGCATTATACATCAGTATGAAGGTGCTCAATTGTCTTTCTTGAGTATATTTGTATTACTGATGAAAAATTTAAGTCATTTTGAAATGCTAAATTATGGCATTTCTTCAGGTGGAAGAACTGCAGTGAGGAGGCAGGTGATGAAGGGAGCTGCACTCTTGATTTCACCCCAAAGGAAGATGCTTGGCACTACTTAAGTGTTTCTGCATATGGCAGCACAGTCAGCTTTGCTCTGTCTGTGGGCTATCACTGTGAGTCTCTGAATTAAAAACTGGGAAAGTAACTTATAGGTGCTTGCAGACTTGTTTTTTCTTTCTCTCAGCATGTAGTTATGAGGCATTAGAGCAGCAGTACATGGTGATGACAGAGCTACTGCCCTCTCATATCTGCGCCTCCCTGCTGAAAAGCCAGAATGTGAATTTGGATGCCAGTATTTTCTCCAGTAGAATAATTTTTCCCATTCCACGCTCCAATCCTGTGCAATACTTTAGAAACTCAGCCTGCTACAAGAGGTAAGAAACTCAGTACTCCTTCAGCTTATTTGATTTCATCCCATTGGGCAGAATGGGACAAGATCATCAGGTACTAAATTTTCCTTTGTCCTAGAATCCAGCTGAGACGATACACTCGACCTGACTTTTTTTCATTCCACTTCACTCTTCCAACTAACATGGAAGGGGCAGGGCAGTCCATAGATGACCCTGTGATGAGCATCTCCTTGAATCCTAAAGAGCCAATTGTCCTAACCTTTGCACTGGAAGATTCACTGGATATAGGTGGAACTCTTTCTGCCATAATCAAACTGCAGACTGAATTGGTGAGAACCTGCCTCTGTTTTGCTTGATGTGCAACTATCATGTGGGTCTTGAATCTACTAACCACCATCAATGTTTTTCCCTCTGCTTTTGGTCTTTGTTATGGCTTCTGTTTCTGGTTATTTTGGCTTCTGTTGTCCTTGGTTTGCAATATTGGAAGGGTGTCACTTCAGGGACCCAGGGTCGGAAGGTTATTGGATGCTTGAGCCAAATGGTGTGGTCAGATTATAACACCCTTCTTGGCAGCACAGCTTGTGGCTCAGGCTTCATTCAGGTGAATAACACGAATCCTTCAGAATATCTTCATGTCCCGTATCCACTTCCTGGACTATGGTACCTCAGTCTGTTTGCCCTGTGCTACCCTTTCAACATCTCCAGGTATGCATGTTACTAAGTATGCTAATACATTGCATGCCTTTATCAGTCACTCTATGTTAGAAGGCTAAGGGAACTCCATAAGCCTACTTGTCTTAATACTCCCTAGGTAATGTACTGGAATTTCTTTCCTGTGAATGACAACAGAACAGGTGGAATCCATTTTAAGATCAGGGGACAATTTGCCTATTTTCCATCTCCAAACACCTGATAGTTCTTTCTTGTACAGTTCTAGTGAACCCTGTGAAGATGACAAGTCATTCAAGGTGCTAGTGAGCCTCATCAATGCACCTTGTGTTCTGGGCTCCTGTGGCCAGCATGGGAAATGTTACACATACTTCTCAGGCATGCATCTGTTCTCTTCCTGTCGATGCTTTCTTGGTATGTAGTTGGATTCATCAGTTGGTTGACAGTCAAGTTTTAGATTGCAGGAAAACCAATAGAACTGTCTTTATTATATATTATGTAGGCTATACTGGCTGGGACTGCAGTGATGATTCAAAAGCCATGCAGGATTATGAGCTGCTGCTATCAACACTCCTTCTCACACTGAGCAACATCATGTTCATACCAGCTTTGCTGGTCTCACTCTATAGACATTTGTACCCAGAAGCTCTGGTTTACTTCTTTACAATGTTCTTTTCAACGGTCAGTCTGAAATCTGGAATTAAAATTTCCTTCACTCTTACTGTGAATGAAGAGTTGTGAACTCACATCTTTTACCATTTTGCAGTTCTATCATGCCTGTGACCAGTCATCTACCTACTATTTCTGCCTGATGAAGTATGATGTCCTGCAGTTCTGTGACTTTTATTCTGGTCTCCTTGCACTCTGGGTGACAGTGATTGCCATGGCTGATCTCCCTTTCACACTCTATTCAAGTTTACATCTTCTTGGAGCAATTGGACTTGCTCTAGGTGTGCAGTATGATCGACAGGGGTTATGGGTCTTCTTAATCCCATTCCTCTCAGCTTTCTTTATCCTCACTGTTTCTTGGGTGAGATTTAATTTATTGTCTCGTTTTTTGCTGGGTGTGGCTAAGATAGAGTGGCATGTTAAAATTTTCAAATGCCTGATACAGGACATCCCTGAATGTCATTATTTGCCATGACTGCCCTATTTGTACTCACTCATGGGCTGGTCCTGACATTGGGGGAAGTGTGCTAAGTGAATGGCAAGGGTGTGGAGAAGAAATGAAGAAGTCAATGAGGGTGACAGGCCCTGTCATATATGCCTGACATGAATCTCCATGGAAGCTCTTTGCTTTCTCAAAATAGATACTATAAAAAGTTACTAATACATTGAACCATTTTTACAGGCTGGCCTCACCTCCCCCATAAAATATGCAATGGTTCTCAAGGTCTCTTGTTGGTTGTGGTCATTTAAATGTTTTTCTACTCTTATTAAATATAGCAGATCTTAGGTAAAAAAGGTTTCTTTTTGTGAAGGTTAAGCCTGATAGCTTACCAATACTACTAACATAAACCCACCTACAAAAGCATGAGCATTTTTGGTTGGACAAATGCCTTCTAGCTGATACTCATTAAATAAACATATAATCTGTTTCATTCTAGGCTGGATCAAAAGGAATGTATAAGAAAATATGAATATCTTTCTATATTTTCTCCAGAATATATTCTTCTGAGAAACTCCACAGAATGTTAGGGATATTTTGACATATCTGGCATATTTTGTGGGGGGTAGAGGGAGTAGCCACTCTTTAGCCCTTTAAAATGCTTATCACTGCCCTTGAAGATTTTTTCTGCCCTCCCCCCCTCCAATTTATATGTAGCATGCCCTATTCTACAACCTCATCCCCCCTCAAAAGTTTAAATACACCACTCTGGTAAGGATGATTAGAGAAAGGAATGATGGCTGGCGTATAGGACCTGAACTGTACCTTCTCCATAGCCAAAAGGTGTGTGTAGGAGTTTTGGTGCCTAGTAAACACTACATCAAAAACCTAGACAGAAATGAGATCTCCCCTATCCTATTTCACCTTTAGAATGACATTGAGAATTTTCCTATTCTAATTTTTTGGCTTTTGTATCGTCATAGACTTGATCAGCTATGAATCCTTAAGCCGAAGGAGGGAAAACATTCAACCAAATAGTAAATGTTATGACTGCTTTACATGATGCAGAACCTAAGTAAGAGTTAACTAATTATCTTGTGGATTTGGATTCCAGGTGGCCCATTGCCGAAGTAAGCGAAGCTGTTTCCCCAAGAAGCCATACTGGTACTCTGGCCTCCTCCCAGGCATCTTGTTCTTTGCTGTTGGGCTGACAATGTATGCATTCCTGCAGACGAACGACAACTACAAATTTGTGCACAGTGCATGGCACATGTGCATTGCTCTGGCCATCTGCTTCCTCGTCCCCCGCAGCAAAGGTAAGGGCTTTCCATGGCCCTTCCGTCCCCGTTCATCCTCAGTGAAACCCCAGAGGTTGGATGACTCTCCCAGTGGACTCCCATTTGCTCAAGACAATCGCCCTGACACCTTCTAGATCCATCCTGCATGATCCTAGAGACTGGATTGTGTCCACCCTTGAAGACCAGGATTCATTTGTACCTTGTGTACCATCTGCCTGGTTCATTTCTGATCCTGGCATGCCATTCAGTAGCTGCTTCTCATTCATGCATGCAACCTTCAATTTGTAGATGACCCTTTTGTTGGTATTTTTCTTTTTCAAAAATTTTTATTCCCCGGGGTGAAATCTTGAATGGGTTTGTTGGCTACTTTTGATCGTTGTATTAATGTACAGTGTGATTTTTTAAACATCATACCATTTTAATATGCTATAACTATCTTGTCCGTGATTGGGAAACCTGACAGTAGTCACAAACACATGTGGAGAATTTATTTCCACCAAGTTGTGACAACATGGTGATGTGCAGGCATTACAGTACATCAAAATGTTTGCAATGAATGCCAGACTCACACAGCACCTGAAAAGGTAACCATTCTGTGGATGGTGAAGCATTTAAAACTTGTGCAACTGGTTTTTATGGGACTTCTGATAGGACTGAATGCTTGAACCTCCCACACAGTTTTGAAGGTATAGGAAGCAATATTTGAGGTCATTTTCAAAATTTTTGAGGATATGCTGCAGGTAGTCATGCACAATTGTACTCTGCACCTATGTCATGTTATTGAATAGGGAGTTGGACATGTTGAACATGTTCTTTGAGCAATCAGTCTCTCATATGTGTACGTGATTTTTGCCAAATTTCCCATACCTAGATTCGACAAAACATAAGATATGCCATTTTCAAATTGTATGATGTTTAAGTTATCACCCAGTTCATAATGAAAGACAAGGAGAGGCTAGAGTTGGGAAAATTACTTTTTGAAAGTCAGCATTGACTTTTACTTGTGATATATTTCAAAAAGCACATTTTTAGGATTGCATTTACCCATCAACTGATAAGTGTCTCTACATATATTGAAATTTCTCTGTATGGTATGCAACTCAAATCATACTCAAGGCTACAGCCCCAAATAGAACTATTTATGAATAGTTTCCCTTTTGTCCCAACCCTATCCAACCTGATAAGCAACAATTTAGGATGGATTTGGAAATTGAAAATACCTTTAGAGGGGCTTTAGAGGGGCTGCCCTAACTTCCATTCCCATTCACTTGTGTTGAACATCCTATCCACTCCATCATCTGTAATTCTCTTTGCATTGTCCTTTTACTTTTGTAGCATTATTTAAAAAAAAAAAAACAAAGGCACATAGATGATCCAAACTGGAAATGCACTTATCTCTGTGATTGAACTGATCTTGGGTTCATTTTTAGTTTGAGCTGGCACTTCTGGTTGCTTGTAGTCACAAGAGCAGGAGAGTTGCATTTGCAAGTGATGCCATGACAAGAAGTAATGCTTTATTTTTTGCAGTTTTGTCAAAAAAAAATTTCAAGTAATCATGAAGTAGTAATGAAAATTGCAAATTCTTTTACATGGGAATTGTATGTTAATAGGGAAATGTTACCTCTTGGGAAAAGTAATATAATTTAGATACCCCCATTCATTTGTGAATTACTGTTACTACTTGAGAAATACTACATTACTGTAGTACTCCTCAAACATGAGGCTAATGCCTTTTTTTCTGTATGAGACATTAAAATCACATGAGCTCTTATTGGTATTTAAAAAATTTTTAAATTTCAAATAAATGTATTGTAGAAAAAGCACTTTCTTGGCTTTCCACGTTGAAGAGTGCAAAGATGCTGTGCTGACTGATTCCGCAATCAATATTCAGCAAATTATTATATTCCTCTGAGGGAGATCTCAGTAATTGGCCAGTAGCTGTGTAAGTGAGAGGTAATGGTGTGTTGCAGCGAGGGGTGCATGGATGGACGACGATGTGGATGGGGATGGGATAGCCAAGACCCAATGTTCTCCTTCTCGTCTCTAACATCTGTACTCCTCCTTTCACATTCGTAGGTGTGAATTCTACTATTGCATTCTCACACATGTGTGCACACTCACTCACACTCTCTCACTCTCATTCTCTCTCACTCTCATTCTCTCACTCTCTCTCTCTCTCACTCTCTCTCTCTCTCACTCTCTCTCTCTCTCACTCTCTCACTCTCTCACTCTCACTCTCAACCACCCACCAACCCATAGACATTTTCAAACAGTGATGTTCATCAGGGATAATGTGGCATTTATGTCATCAAATCTAGGCTCATCATTTCTAGTCCTTGCTGTGATCCCATGAAGTGTTTCTTTTGGAATTTGATGGAGGAGAGGGATTGCTCAAAGGTGTGCTCCTAAAGGTCATTCATTTTATGCCTAGTCATGATGACAGATGCTTAATTATGTGGTAAATTCTTTTAGATCTCTTCAATTATTTAATTGATGGATTAGTGTGCAATGAGAATAAAGGCAGCCTTGCTGAAATCATTCCAAATTTCAATTGAGTTTCAGTAAGCTATCAGTTGGCTGGTCATTCTGTGAGCACTATGCCTTCAGGGCTTTTCCCTGAGATACTGTACAGCCAACAATTAAAATAAATTTGAATAAGGATGTACTGGTGAGAGAAATGCTGAGGACATCTTCAACAAGAAGCAAAATATTGGAAAAACAGTAGTTGCTTTTGAATTGAATGGGCAACTGTATGTATAATGTCTGTCTTCACAAAAAATGATCATTTCCATGTTAAAACAAGTAAGTACAAACTCAATTCTCAGAATGATGTAGATGATTATTACTGGGTTTATTTTCAAAAGTTGACATTGCAAAGAGCTTTTATGGTAGGATAAAATTGGACACCAGGCACAAGAGGCTTAAGGTGTACAAATGTGCTCTACCTCTGAGGAGCCAGGTAAACCTTTTACTTGTAACATCATTGGAACACAAGTTGCCTCTAACCTTGGGATACTCAACTTTGTACATTTTGAGATATGTTGCTTGGATTCAGCCTTGGAGTTCTTTAAAGCAGCAGTTTCCAAACTGTTGGTCATGAGAGGCATCAAGTGCATTTTCCCAGTATAAAAAATCAGTATATCTGCATCTGCTCAGGATAAAACATGCCCTGCAGAAAAGGGCAAACAGTTTTCTTCATGTCATGATTACTTTCAAAATACTTTGTTCTGGATTCCCGTGGGTCATGAATTTTTTTGCACATCAGCAAGTGGGTCGCATTTTAAAGAAGTCTGGGAACTGCTGCTTTAAAGTCTGACATCTAGAGATGGGAGTACCAAGTGCTTGCAGAGTTTGCTTTCCAAGTGCATTAAGATTTGGAACTTGGAAACAAGCACCTGACTGTTGGTTTTGAGCCCATATCTCCTTTTGTGGGAGCCAAGCTCACTATCCGTCTGACCATTCACCTGCCCCAAACTTTTGACTAATATTTTCTCAGGTTTCATCATTGACGAAGGGACCAATCAGAGTGAGAGTAAACAGATGTATGAAGAAGTAACCACAAGACAATTATTTTGAGCAGTGAGAAATGTTGAGACACATTTTACAGCAATTCCGATGTGGTGGAGGATCAATTTTACAGCAAGCTGTGGGAGCCATGTCACCTCCTGCCCAGCTTCGCCTGTTCCCTGCCCTGACTTTGAGGGGGTTTGGCAGCACAGAAAATGAGGAAAGGCTGCAAAAGATCATCCACATGGAATTCAGTCTCTGGCAGGAGACAGGTGAAAAGGTTCCTCAATCTCTAACTCCTGAACAGTGGAAGAACCTCTACAACTTGCCCTCCAGGTGTGATATATACCCATGTGCCTGATGGAATAGGAACTGCTCATACCCTTACTGATTAACCCTTATGGGCAGGGTGGTTTCACTGTGAAACCACCATTTCACTTTTTTTTCCATCTAATGTCATGGTGGTCTCCAGACAAAACACCATATTCAACTACAGTGGAACCTCGCTTAACGAGCATAATTTGTTCCCGAATCTTACTCGTAATGCGAAACACTTGTTAAGCGAATCACTCTGTTTGACTGTATATTCATATACAGTCAAACCTCGCTTAACGAGCACCTCCCATAATGTCCCATTGATTGTTCACATCATGTATCCCCTTTCTTCTTGGCCATGCAATATTTCATTGAGTCAATAAATCAACAATTAAAGTCATCATTCCTTCAACTTATAGATGTACAGTGGAACCTCGCTTAACAAGCATAATTTGTTCTCGAATCTTACTCGTAATGCGAAACACTTGTTAAGCGAATCACTCTGTTTGACTGTATATTCATATACAGTCAAACCTCGCTTAACGAGCACCTCCCATAACGAGTGATTCGCTTAACTAGTGTTTCGCATTACGAGTAAGATTCGGGAACAAATTATGCTCGTTAAGCGAGGTTCCACTGTATTGGATAGTGGTGTCCTCTCAAATCTTATGCATCAATAGTCAAGATTTTAATTACATCAAGGAGTGAAGTTTAAGTATCAACAGAGAAGTGCAAAAAAGGATAGATAGGCATTTAGTAGAAGGTTGAGTGATTGAGGTGGTCATATTCTCATTAGTCCTGAGCTGCATATATGTGGCCATTTTAGTTGTCCCTTGCATGGCAGATTCGAAAGTATACTTGGTGGCCCAAAAAAGCATCCTGTTTGATGCTTAATAAATTCAGCTGTGGATGATCTAGGTTCCAGATGTTTTCATATCACATTGGAAAAATCACAAAATTTGTTTTCTGAAAGATTCATGTACCTAGGTTGTCTGAATAAAAACTGACAAATTTTCAAAGTGGAGTCATAAAATGTACTTTTTCTGTGCCTGAGGTGGAGGGAGTTAGAGGACTGCTTGAATGATGTCTCTACCTTGACAACATAAATGCTGCTTTTATGTTAGTTCTCATCATAGTATTCTGTGTAGTATCGATTCTGATGCTACAATGTACAACAGTAGTATTATTTCACAACAAAGACATGGTGTAAAAAGCAGTCTTCATGGCATCAAGTAAGAGAAATCATTCAAGCAGTACAGAAACTCCATCCACCTCATGCATGGAAAAGGTACATTTATAACTTCACTTTGAATGACTGTTGATTTTTATTCGGACAACATACATGAAACTTTCAGAAAACAAATTTTGTGATTCCCAATATGATACAAATACATCAGGAACCTAGACCATCCACAGTGGAACTTATAAAGTTACAAACAGGACACTTCAACTTAGTTATGCCACTTCTCTTTTATGCTTTGTAGGTATCAGCCTGCAGTGTGAAATTCTTCCAAACAGTTTTGTTCTTTTAGGGCACAGAGAGAAACCATGTATTCTGTACATCTAAGTCTTGTCCTTCCCTCACATCCTTCCTTCTTGCACCTGGCTGTGTATGGCTGATGTGAGGAAAATTGGGCTCAAAATAGCAATCAAGTAGGCTATTGTCACTGACAAAGTCAATACCATTCTCATTTAGCCAGTTCAAAATGTGATCAGAGGACAACTTCTGTTCATCTGAAAGGAAGTTACTGAGTTGCTATAGCTTGTGTCCTAAAGGCTACATTTGTTGACAAGCAATACAATGGAACATTTTATACTGGAACCCCATGTACACACTTGTGTACTAAGTATTTTAAAGTACTGCATCTTATTAAAATGGAGGATTTTATAAGAAAATGATGATGAACTGGTTGTTGGGATTGATGAAACATTACCATATTTAGGATAAATGTTATTTTTCTCTAAACACTAACATAAAAAAGAAATTTTTATGATGTGGTACTTGCCCAGGCCCTCAAGGCATCTTGTTACTGGCAGCCATCTTAATATTTACACTATGTGAGTTGTTGGAAAGCCCATAACTTGTCACATGCTGTTTTTCATTGAAAATAACATTGGTCTTTACTTTTGCTTGAAAAAAAAAATCAGATTTATTTGTCCACAAATATGTGCATAAGGTCTGATGAGGATATATGTATCTTGAGTTACTGTGGTTTCAGTATGAAACCACCTCATAACTTGTGTATTAACCTTTTGACTGCTGGGTTTTTATGGGCCTGTAATACCCCCTGTGCTGGGTTTTCCCCCAAAAAATGCAAATTTCAGTTGTTCTTAATATTTACTTAAATGTGGAGCCATAATGAGTGATACATACATATATGATGTCCATTTAAGTTGTTAAATACCTGACCTTTAAAATGGTATTTAAAATATAAATCCCTTGCTGGGCCATCGGGACTGATGCCATATGGCGTCAGTAGCAGTCAAAAGGTTAATGTAGATAAAATAATTCTCCCCCCCTGAGGGTATTTAATATTCTAATGCATAGGTTTTTCCAGGAAATAGATTTATGACAAAATTGAGATAAACATGCCTGAAAGGGTTAAGACTTCATTTGCATCTTATTGTATACAATTAATTTGGGTGCAACACATTATAAAGTCCTTATGATTTGGCTGAAATTATTAATATCATGTTATTTACTTTATACTCATTTGAGCTCCCTCTGGATTTTCACTGGTTTAGTTCCATGAGTGGAGATAATAATTTGTGAAGCCTAAGTTTTGCAAAATAGTGAAATTAGGGCTACAGACTGGATAATATGAAATGTATGAGCAAATAACTTTTCTCTCACACAGAGCAGGAAGGAAGAAATACCTGCTCTATCTCTTCAAGGTGGAAAAGGCAAAAGAGAAGCAGGTGATAAAGAAAGAAGAAGCAGCACAATTACGAGAGGTATATCTCGCCCAGAGAAGAGAGGAACGGGCAAAAAACCCACACATCATCTATGGCCTTGCAAAGAATACCATTTTACTCAAGGTCTATGATAAGACCATGGACATGTTCCACAACTACAAGGTGTTTAATGCCATGCTCTGGGGCCAATCCATTGTGTTTGATCTCAGCTATGACTCGTATATGAACCAGCGGGAGTGCCTGAATTGTGCTGATCAGATACAGATGGCCTTGGCAGCCAATCGAAGACATGCAGATCCATTTCATGTTCAACTTTGCCATGTGGATGCCCAGAGTCCCACCTACAGGGCATTAGAAAAGTTCATTCCGACCATTAGAGAACCCACATATCCATTGAGCATTCATGAACACAGTTACCTTAATCTCTACCCCAAAGATAAGCTTGTTTATCTCACACCCCATTGTCGTGAAGAAATAAAAGAAGTGGATGATGATGTCACATACATCATCGGTGCTATTGTCGACAAGAGCGGTGGTGATCCCATTTCCTTGGCCAAGGCCAAACGTCTTGGCATTCGAATGCAGAAACTTCCTCTTGATACCTATCTTAAGTGAGCCTCCTCTTTTGAATATAAAATGTGCTAACTTTTGAACTTATCATTGATTGTATCTGGTTGTATCCTCAGTTGGGGAATGGGCCACAAGACCCTAACTCTGAACCAAGTTATGGAGATCTTGCTGGATGCTAAACACTACAAAGACTGGAAGTACGCCTTGAGACATGTTCCCAAGCGGAAACTGATAAAATTTCAGAATCTACAGCCCAAGTATCCTGTGCCTGCGGTGCTGCAGAAGGGAACCCTAAAAGCTGAGGCGATCAATGAGAAGGTGTGGCAAGGCCGTGTTCAGCGATTTGATAGACAGTCCTAAATAAACACAAGTGAAAGCCTCTTTCAGGGGATTCAAGTTTCTTTTATTAATTCAATACTTTCTTTTTGGGTCTTCTCAAGGATACAGTCACATTTGTGAAGGAACTTTCACTCGTCCATGCAGGACTCAAAGAGGAATGGCACTGGAAGGTTGCACCAGACAGGGAATGCACAGACTCATGAATAGAAAAAGCACAAGAAAAGAGGAAATACATAACAAAAAATAATATTAATGAATATATCCTTGACTCTAAGGGAGGGGAGGAAAGAATCTTGACAGCACCATGCATCAACGATGCAAATGGAGTTCATTCAATGGATATAATTCTGAAGGAATGGAAGGTTGTAACAAGGGATATACAGAACAACTGGTTAAGAAAACCCATTTAAAGAACAACCATTGATTTCAGTGAGGTCAGGTTGAAAGACTGTCACAGAATGCTGATGAATAGATTGATAGGGTGGAAGTTCCTTCCAGACCTTTGGCACCCTAAATCAAGACAACTGTACCCTGGGGCAACCTCTCATATGCCCAACATGTATTTATAATTTTAAAAAAATTGCAGGATACTGAATGACTAAGATACCATTAGAAAAATCAAATACAGAAGAGTTCAAATTATGCAATCCAATCATACAAGCACATGCAGCATAACCAGGAACCAGTATGCATATGGAATGGGTGTTCCTTCATCCATAGTTTGAACTCTGTTCACTGTAAAATAAAATGTTAGGCAAAAAAAGTTACTGCAAGCCCTACTAAAGTAAAACTAGAAAAGCAAGGCACTCCTAACTAAACTGCATTATATCAGGTCAGTATCAAGCTTAATATCATCTGAAAGCAATGCATTCCAAGAAGCAAATTCATCACCTCAGTTCAATATCGGACTCAAATGTAGACAATATCATTGAAAATGCCTTTATGCCAAATTGTTCCACTTTGTGCTGTTTTTCCAGTAACCATCTGGAAGAGTTTAAAATTAAGCTGGAAAGGTGAAAACCACCTATGCTAAGCCCAAAAGACCTCTTACATCTTCAAAACAACCACCTCTTTCGATTGAACCTTCTAAAACTGATGTGAAAGTTATAACAATGGGAGAGAATGATAAACTCACCTCTCCTTGGAGGTGAGAAGTTGAGCCAAAGGAGTTTATTAAGGTAATGTTGATGGAATAAGCAGTTTCCATAGTCTTCTTGTGGTATAACCTGTATTGTGTATTATATGTCAGAATCTGTAACTCTCTGTTTTATGGATGAATCAACTTTCTGCCTGGCATGAGTACTGAAGCAAGAATAAGTGCAATGCCAAGTAGATGTATCTAGGGTCATGATATATCCTTGGGAGGAAAGGGGACAAAGAAGCACAGAAGAGCTCCATTTCCTATCTGAGTAGCACAGCAACAACTGGGGCAAGGAAAACAATTGCAAAGAACTTCACAGATTCATGTGCGAAAACAATGCACATGTCCACAAAGGGATAAACTTGTCTCGATGCATACAGGGAGATGTTCACAGCATGAAGACAACTCTGATGTCTTCCTGGACCACAGGGAAAAGAATCTAGCATGAGATTCTCTCAGCACAAAAAGAATATCAATCAACAATGGGGGGGATACAAATGCACTTGGGGAGAGATAAACTGTTGCCAACAAAGAGCTGAAGCACTTGAGGTTTCTTTTCTATCTCATCTGACATTTTCAATCACCCTTGTTCCTTCCTGTTGTATAGAAATAAATCATTGTGAAACCATGCAATAAAAACCAAGGATGAAGGGATCCTTCTACACTCACAGCCAAGAATGCTTCAATTCTTTTTCTCACACTGAAGGCCTTAAAAAATTTATAAGTAGTTCAGCATATATTTGAGCTCAAGCATATGATGAACAGAGAAGGAGCAAGGGTGGAAAAAAAAAGGAGAAAATTCCATAAGCAGGTATCACACATCCTTCCTCCAATGAACACGTTGCATGAGGATCACAGGGGGAAACTACAGAACGAATGCAGGGATACCGTAACGTCAGGGAGAGGCAACGCATCTCATTTGTTGTGTGGCAAGAAGGGATCATGCATGGGGTCATCCAACTTTATGCCTCGGGTGAATGGGATGTCTCTCCCAGAGAATCAGAGCTGTTATTGGTCAGGGCCAGTCGCCTCAGTTCCCGCACTGCCGTTGCGGCATTGTATGCTTGCTGCAAGACACAACATAAGAACATATCATGAGTCTCATTCCATCTAGTGAATCATTGCTCTAGGTATCACTCATTCTTTAACTTGTAAATCTTAGTAATAAACCATTTATTAATCCAGAAGGTATGAGGAATTCCATTCCCAAGAAGTACCTTTTGGAAGTCTATAAAATATAAGTCCATTTAGTATATTTAGCATGACTGAAATCATGAATTTATTTCATAAGAGAATTTTTACCTCAATGTACTGCAGATATTTCACCCAGGAGAGTATGAGTTGATGTTTTTCTCTTAAGGATTATCCTAAAAAACTAAACTGTGTCCAAGTTCTAAGTACAGGGTGAGCCAAAAAAAAAAAAAAACTTGGGTTACCTTTACAACTACACAGCACTGGCCCTCAAGAGTTTGCTAAAATTGCAATAGTGCCTCCATATAGAACATTCATTTAGCTTTCCAATGATGTTGCAGAATAAAGATTTCTAGCATAACTTTCAGGCAGTTAGATAAAGAATATAAGATGTGGTGCTAGAAAAGTGAACAACATACTGGTAAGATTTTGAATGAGCAAGTGAAGGAATGGATGTCACCTGGAGCACATCATATATGGTACTGGTAAGTTTCAAGCATTACCTCTGTTACACTGGGCAAGACTGCATCAGAATGAATCTGAAATCTTTTGACATCAGTGGAAAGCTAGATAGAGATGCTATTGCAGTATTTTTTTTTTAACTCTCAGACTGTGCTGTGAAGTGTTGAAGATAACCCAATATTTTTTTGGCCCACCTTGATAGGGATATGCCAGGGAATAAAAAAAAAACTATTACAATAGGAGTTGTGTGAACTAGAGCCATATACCCCATTCACATCTATGAGCCTTTTTTTAATTTTGATATAGGGATATTATTTTCCAAGAGCATCAAGGCAATCACTGCCATCAGTCTGGGCATAAGGCAAAGCATCTCTTGCTCAAGCATCCAGTCTTCCACTTTTGAGCTGCCTGGTTTCAAGGGGAGCTCAAGCAATAAAATATACTGTTGCAGTTCAACAAATGAATTGCCTATATTTAATAGGATTATGTTCTCTGCTCTAACTAAAATGTAAAACAATTTCAGAGAAATGCATGAGAAGTGCATCAAACAATCTTGCCAAGTGCATGCACACTTGTTGGATGTTGTTCATAAAAGAAGTTCTAGGAAATGTTAAACCTCTCTAGAATAAAAAGTCTATATCTTTCATACTCCCTTACCCTACCTGGTAGAGGGAAAAACTGTACACTCTAAGGCAGGGGTTCCCAAACCCTGGGTCGCGACCCAAACGAGGGTCGTGACCTAGGGTTTGGATGTTGAATTTTTGAGTCATGACCAAAAAAGTTTGGGAACCACTGCTCTAAGGGATTTGTGTCTTAGGTAGTGCTAGTCCTTGTTTAACAAATATGTTCACTATCTTTCCACTGTGATGATAATTTTGCTGTTTGTTGTTCCAACATAGCTGTACTATAAGTTTATTCAACAAAATGAAAATGATTCAGTAAAAATCCTGTACCTTCAATGGCACAACGATTTTTCATCAGATTTTGTTCTCTCTATCCCAGATGGACATAGGTCAACAACATAAGGCTCAGAGTGACATGTAAATGATTTCAACATCTTGGTAGTGGCATACCCATCATTTGACACCAAGGATGGAACAGGTAAAGTTAGAGTTCACTATGGTGGATGGTTTTTGGTGGTTCTGTTTCTTGCACAATGAAGACTCTCATCAGGAAAAGCAATTAAATATCTTTCTACCATTTGCTGTCAACCAAGACTTGCATGTAAAAAATTCAAACTCATGAAAAGCCCACAAATGGAATTGAATTAAGCAGTGAGACTGTAGAAACACCCAATACAATACATCACAGGTATAGGCCTATGTACAAACAGCAAATCATAATTATCAATTAGGGATGTACCAATAACTGGTAAAGCATAGGTATCATCAACTGATTCAGTCTCATCAGTAGTAACAGGTATTGCCACCTTTTTTATTGCCAGTTTGCCATGCAGATAAGGTAGACATATGGTCCAGACATATAACATTTATGCCTGTGCCACTTGCAGGCAATTTAAGGCAATGATTCATACATGTATGTACACAGGTGGCTTGGGAAGTGATAGATGATGTTATGTATGCAAGGAGTCAATTGCAGAAAAAGCTATGAAGGTGAGTGTGCTCAGAGATGAGATGCACTAACATATATGCTAAATGAGAAGAAGGAGAATAGAAAAGCAAAGAATTTGGCAACGTTCAAGAATTTCAAACCACTCTGTGGAGCTTTTTTTTTTTAATTATTTCACCATCCTTTATTTCTCAAAATCCTGTTATTGGTACATTCCTTACTTCCATTCCAAGATGTCCTTCACTTCATTCCAAGATAACATTTATACATGATCCAGTGAGAGTACAATAGTTCCAGTGCATGAGCTGAAAATCTAAACAGCCATTTGTCCAACATTCCATGACAGTCCATTCATTTTGAAAGAAGACACTCTAGAGGATCTAAGATGGTGCAATATGATGCAGAGTGGTGCTGGAGGAAGCACTTAGGGCATTCCTTAACCAAATCAGTACCAGGGTGTTTCCAGAAAAAAGATGACCAGCCATTAAATGCTTTCTGAGATGGAAAGCTGGTAAATCCTAGGGTATTTTTAAAAAAAAGGGGGAGATTTGTCACAACTGCTTTTATTCACATCATTAGACCTTCACTTCACACCCTTCAGATATTCCATTTTCAAGTAAACAATCTATACTAAAAATATGAACAAAGGAAATAGTCAACTCTCAATATACTGCCACTGTTGGTCTCAGCTGATTTTGGCACTGTATCAAGGGTGGTGCTATATTGAAATGCATGGCTTTAAAATGGATACTTTTTTAATACTTTATATGAAACATGCACCAAATTTCACTTTAATTAATCCACAATGCCAATGGTTCATGCCTCAGAATACACCAATTACACAAATTGAAAAATTATATATTAAATTTTAATTAAATTATTATATATTAAATTTTAATTAAATTATTATATATTAAATTTTAATTAAATTATTATATATTAAATTTTAATTAAATTATTATATATTCAATCCATTATTAAATCCTATGACTTTTTTATTTTTAACTAGTATAACTCCCATGCACCGTCTGCTCGCATTATAGTACTAAAAAATTGAAAAATTGTTCGTAAAGTTTTGCTGACTTTCAAACACATTCGCCTCCTTCTAACAGCACACTTCCAATTTTCCATTCACACTTAAAACTGTAATTTCCCCCATCACTAGATAGTGCACAAATTTGAACGATTGTCTGGAGAAGCCTAAACATAATCTTAATGTGACGTTTCCATCCTCCAAAAGAGACAGGATTAGGCCAGATTAGGCAACCCTTTACGCCCCTCTCTAATCTCTGGAGGCCTATTCTAACACTAAGTCATCCCATACAATCTTCATATCTATCTTGTGACTGAAAGGAGCAACTGGCAGCATTACATTTTGTACATGGTATAATGATTGTGGCCAGTAAAGTATGCTGCTTAGTGTAATATTGAGTAAGACTTGCATAGAATAAGACACGTTTGTACAAGTAAATTATGTTGGCAGATGGCAGCTAGTGAGAGTGGCACTTTAACAGAAGAGCACCTTTGGTAAGCCTATGGGGAAGATTTGTTCTCATGGAAGAGTTGGCAGTATGTGAAAGTGGCAGTATATTGAGGGTTGACTTTTACAAAAAAAAAGAAAAGGCCAAGAGAATCCATTTTCTTTGGGAGTCATTACATGCATGACTAGTGATCAGGCATTACCCTTATTTTGTCCCTCTTCTTTCTGTCTTATTGGCTTTTTTTATATAGTAATTTCAGATTATTTGTGTCCAATTTTTGTCATTTTATAGCCATATTGAGAGTTGACAATATAATTGCTTAAATTATTTATTATAAATTAATCATAATTATGGGTAATTATCACTACCATTAATATTTACACAAACCAAGTGCAAGTTGTCTGATCTATATGTGACCTTGGGTGCTACAAGGATATTTATTGTGCTCTACAACAAAAATTTTTCACAAGAAATTAAAAGCAGGTGTCTTTTTTTTTTGCCTAATTGTGGCACAATTAAGCAAAAAGTGGTACTTTTGCCTAGTGACAGCATCTTAAATATGAAAGTGAAAGAGCTGCCCACCTTAGTATCCAACAACAAAAAAAATTGTCTTTGATGTAGAAACCATTCATACCTGACACTCCTGAATGCCATGACCTGGGGTCATTAGTCAGAAGATGAATTTAGCCATTACTAAATAATGACAAATTTTTTCTGAGAAGTTATTTGGAAAAATCATCACTCTGAATTTAGGCTATTGGATAGATATTGGTAAACAAGAAATGCTATGCATTGCATGAACCAAATGCAATATGGATCTTCCGGATTTTGGATATCTACCTATATAGCCCATGATAAAAGTCACAAGGACTATACCAGTAACAAACAATTGTACAAGGAAATTGCCCCAATCTCAGGAAATTTAGTCATAGAAGCTATGGTATGCTTCCTTATCCATTGTTAACAAACCTGCATGCATGCATCCCCCCCTGGTACTGAAGGGGTTAACAATCATGCACAATTCATCTGGATTTGCATGCACATGGGCAGGCTGGTAAGGTTTTTGAATTTACACACAGATATCACTAGACGTGGGGTTTGCTGGGAGCTGTTGCGAAGAGGAGGATGATGATGAAGACGGCTGAGGATCTCCTGGGTTCTCCCCCAGACTTTCGGCATCTGTTCTCTTTTCGTCCTGATGGTCCATGCTGGCTGAACTCAAGGCCAGCCTTTGCATCTTATGCACCATGGCTATGGCATGCATCAATTGCTGCAAGCGCGAAATACATGTCACCAATCCCCAGAAAGCAAAAAATAGGTTAGTTTGGCACGTGCTTCAGTGAATGCCAAGCCACTTTCTCTATCCTTAAAAGGCTTCCAGGGAAAATGGTTAGTTTGCAATCTGGTGGAAATCTCCAGAGTTGGTCCTCAAAATATGCAAATCACCATGATGCACACTTTCACCTGTAGCCTTAGGCCTAATTTTTATATAATGTGGAATGAATACCTCTTTGCCACACCCTAAATAGCTTTTTCATTACATGATCACAAATTACACAAGCCACATTAGCATCCCAGCTCAGCAAAACCAGTACTTCCCTTAAACATAAATAAATCTGCTTGAATTCATACAACAGAGGAAATAAATGCAGGAAGGGAAATACGCCAAAAGCAAATAGGCCTATATCACATACCTTCCATCGAGACTTGGCAAAATTCTTCTTAAGTTGAGCAGACACAGAGTCATGGATATTGCGGTCAGCAGCATTACCACAGATCCTATGAGAATGGAGCACAAGGCATGTTGAATGAGAATGAATACATTTTGCATGCTGGCAACATGTAACTGAGAGTGATACTCACCAAGGGTGTGAAAGAGCCGACTTACACGAGAACCTCTTCTCCACATCAACACACATGAGACCCCGAATGAAGTCTTTGGCTGAGTCACTGATGTCATCCCAATAAGGAGAATCAAACTCAAATTCCCCTGTGGGAAGTCATTCAAAATATTAATCATGGAAATAATCAGTATGATAATCCCTTATTGCATAGGACCTTCTGTCCTTCACTGACCTTTTAGTATTTGTGCAAAGAGGTTAGCATCATTTTCATCATAGAAGGGGGGATATCCACAGAGAAGGATGTATGCTATGACTCCTATAGACCAGACATCTACTGCCTTGCCATAAGGCTTTTGGGCCAACACTTCAGGGGCTGCACAGGAATAAAGTATAAGAAAAAATCCCTGATAGTCCACATCAATAAAACTCACGGAATAATCAAAGGAATGGATACTGACCAACATATCCTGGTGTACCACAGGCCGTTGCCATGATTCCTGAGTCCTCCATTTTGGAGAGCCCAAAATCACTAATCATGATTTTGCTGTCCTCATCTGGGCTGTAGTAGAGGAGATTCTCTGGCTGAAAGTTTAAGAAATTGCTTCATGAATAGGTCTGAAAATTATCTGCAGCAGATATAGTATGGGGAACGGTATTTTACATTCTGGAATACCTCAAAAGATCACTACCATTAATCCATGCAAATCAATATACAGGTTGGCCCAAAAAAAAGGGCATTCTTTTCAACGCGCATTTTTTGTCCAATGCTTTCAAGGATTTTTTTCTGGTTGCATGTACTGAAAAGAAAAATTCAGGTACAAAATGCTTTTTTTCAGACTTGAAATATCTTGAAGGATGACCTAGAAAAAATTGGTTGAATTTCGGTTACCAAAAATCGGCGTTGCGCTCACCAACTCGACCCAGCATCCACTCGACGTCCCTGCACTCACGAGAAGAGGAAGGGAAACGCTGACCTTAGCAGACATCGCGAGGCTGATTGCATGTGCCTGCCACCGTATGCGGTCGGTGAGCGCAACGTCGATTTTTAGTAGCCAATATTCAAATTTTTTTTTTCCTAGGTCATCCTTTAAGATATTTCAAGTCTGAGAAAAGCATTTTGTAGCTGAATCTTCCTTCTTCCCGTTACATTCAACCAGAAAAAATATCCTTGAAAGCATCACACCGAAAATGCGCGTTGAAAAGAGTGCCCATTTTTTTGGGCCACCCTGTATTCCACCCACATGTATTCCTTTCTTGTTGATAAAAAAAAAACTTGGCAAAATCATCATGAAAATTTCCAGACCACTGGCCTTGAACCAGCAACCCAAGCAATGCAACCCAAACAACACTAGACTACCAGGGCAGTCACTTACTGCTCGCCGTTTTTAACTGCACCTTGCTCGTTTGGCAACTAAGGACCTCCGCAGTTTTTACTTTTCCTATCTAATATCGACATTTTGAACATACCAAATAACATCTGGGGGAAAATTTTTCTTTTGCAGAATGATAGCTTTAATACATAATCCGGTGGTTCTAGTGTTAAACGTGCGGTTATATAGGTGCAATTCACAGAACCTCCGCTAGATGGCAGACGACACGCCTCCTAGACCTTCAGAATGTAGAACCCAAGAAGCTTTCCTGGAAAATCCCATATATCCTGTCGGCTAAACAAGAACTAATCAAAAACGATACAATGCATCGAATTTTGAGCCTCCAGACATTAAAATCAATTCAAATTGACCGAACAGGAACCTGCACGCACCGAAGAAACCCGCTGTGATAAATGACCAAGGAATAGTTTATATACCGCATTGCTACAATTAAATATCGATCCTCGCTCGCGTTAGGGATGCTACAGAGGAACGTCCGGACCCCAAGTGGTCCCCCAATCTCTGAGGAAGTTCTCCGGACGAGTGACCAGAGAGTGGTGGTCTGTGATACTGTCCCAACCACTGGACAAACTCGCATCACAAAGGCAGGGAAGTCCTTTCGGGACAGAGCCGCGGGGTCCAGGGGGATTCGTCATAGCACAGGCATGCATCCAAATGCCCAGTATCACTGGGTTAAACACTCAATGGAGACTACTAGCCCGAGTGAGGTTTCTTTTTAAACATTAACCCAACCAGTGCAATTGCGAACAGAACAACGAAAAAGATTAATCCCATTTTCTTCGGGATTAATTTTTCTGTCGGAAATCAACTTCATCGGAAAACATGTGTTTTCCCGGACGACCCGATATGCAGAAGAGATCCTTCAGATTCAGATTAGTCAGACTCAGTCTGCACCTGGCCTGGCACACTGAAGCTTACGGACGAGACGGAAAGAGGCAGCAAAAGACTCGGACACAGGAGAACGGAAAAGTGTGGCGCCAGAGGGAAAAATGCAATTCCGGTCCCTCTTACTGCATTTCAGTGTTTTTTTACACTCAGCATTCTGTCTGGGTGATGAATGAAACTGGGAGGCGAGGACTTTCTCCCTAACCTTGTTCCCAATGGAAAAATCCTTCCAGTCAAGCCGACCCGATTCCACGCACGTATTGCAACCTTGCAGGGCAGCAACAACCGCCTCGAACTTGAAATCGTTCGCCTTCTTTTCAATCTCATCATGAAACACTCATTTTCCTTGCATTTCGCTCGCATTCTGATGGCGTCGTATTTTTTCTTGTGTTCCCTTTCCCTCCCAAAAGCGTAAGTTTATATATACTGATATATATTATACTGAAGAGTGAGCTATGCAAATAAGACCTGCCTTCTACGAACCATTCTTCCATTCGATTCGAATCACGGTCATTTTTTACCTTTTCAGTAAGACTGCACAATGCAGTGTATTTGGAGAAAACTGGCACTTAAAGGAAAAATTTGGACTGTCGATTAAAACTCGATTAGTCGGTCGACTAATCCAATCGCCTTAGCAGCTTAATAAAAATACTATTGCATATACCTATCACTTAAAATTATCGCAAAATCACTTCTGGAACCATCACGCGATCGAAAAACGTCTGAAATCAGTGAAGACAAATTCAGTGTTCCAGTAATTATTTACGTACGCTTCTCTATCTCTTCTGTAAAATTCAGATGAAAAAAGAAATAAATCCAGATCCTCTCCTAGAAAAAATTAAAATTTATGTGATGATGCGCCATCAAAGTTCCACTGTGTGGAACATAAACCAGTTACGTGAGAGAATATTTTTCTCCCTCCACTTCCACCTCGCAAATAAGCCGAGAGAACTCATTCCCGTGAGAGGGAGAGGTTGGAAAAGGAGATGAGATGAAAAGAGAAGGAAGAGGTAAGGAGAGCGTGATTTGATTAAGGGATGCATAACGCATTTTCTCTCAGTCAAAGCCAACAGCATTCATTCGCTCCCTCTACCGAAAAGGAAGGACTGAAGGAATGTGGGATAGGTCTTGTGTCACAGGGCTTTCTTCCTTCGCCTATATAGTCCTTTCCCTACCCTTTCTGTCCTCCCTTTCATATATCTGTTCCCCTTTCCAGAGAGTGATGAATCGCATCCAGAATCCCGTAATCTCATCGATTCCCCCCACTCACCCCGTCAATATACAAGTCCGCCTGATCCGAATGCAATAACGCCGTCTTTCTCCCCTCCCTCTCCCGACATGTCATGCCGCTTCTTTTTACACTCCAACTACTTGGAGCGAGAAAGAACAAAAAATATGAAATTCACTGATAAGAGTGGCCTAGGCTCAGCACGTTCTGAGATTTTGCAGGAAAAGACCCAACAGAAATGCTTTCAAGTCGCTCTTCAATATGACCGCTTAGGCATAGACGAGTTCTCTGCTTTCCACGAACTCCATGGGAAATGAAAGAGAAATCGACCTAACTCAGCTCCAGAACGTTCTCCCATCGCGTCACATTCACATTTTTCATCCGCTCTCCCTCTTTTCCTCCCATCTTCCTCGACTGGGGAGCGGGCACCAAATGTAATGAGTTCCATCCCGAATTGCATTGTCCTGGGGAGGGTTCCCGAGGGTCCTTAACGAAGTGCACGGCCTCCACCACGTTCCCAAACGGGAAAAAGAGAGAAATTAAAAGAAAAGAATAGAGAGAACAACTGATGCTCCCATCATTTAGGAAGAAAGAAAGCCAATTTGTCAAGGAAGAGGGAAAACGCAGGGATCAGCACCCACATTCGTGAGGGACTAATTTTGATCGATTGGGGGGAAGGGAAAGAGGTATCTGTATATAAACGGAAAAATCCGGGAAAAGGAAGACCTGAAGAGAGAAAGAGATACGATCCCCAAGGGAAATGGAGTTGAGACCATGGTAATCCGATGCCTCTGTGGCGAGGAAAAAGGACGTAAGCACAAGATTTGGATCCAACACAAAAGGCGCTTCGCGTTCATCTGGTTTAAGTCGTGTTTCCTTTTACACAAGCACCATCATGCTCTTCCACTTCCAATCAGGCGATATTCAAGCTTGGCTTCTCAAACTCTGTTTAAATTACCTTCTTTGCTTGATGGGGATGGCCTCTGAAGTGGATTTCAATCGGGAAATTACTCAGCTTTGTCGTAATCGACTGTAGCACCAGCTGTCCTTGCATGAGATAAGCTAAATTTCCGCGTGATCCTTTGTCATTAGAGTACTTCAATGCTACAGTTTTAGGGCGTGATTCCTAAGCCTAAGCAGGGACAATTTGCTCCAGATCGGACCTACTACACTTCTCAGCGAAGCATGAAAAAACGGATAAAGGAGAAAATATTTAAGAATTATAAGTAATGCATTCTGTATTACTTTTTATTATTACAATCTGTATTATTACATTCTGTATACTTGTAATTACTGCAGGGAAGGCCAATGCCGGGGAAAATACACTTCGAGGGTGCGCGGGTTGCTAGGATTTCGAGTGAGTAGTCGAGAAGACTCTCGATGAATTGAAAATCATGGGCAACTCTGTGTAAAATTCAGAGCCACGTAACCCTGGATTCATGCGATGTAGAGCAACTGAGGATCCCATATGACGACCAAGTAAAATAATGGGCTCTCAAAAACGCATGATAGATGCCTTCTAGGTGGGTCTAAACGAGCCGTTCAATATATCGCGATCGATAGAAAATTTCGAAGAACTATAGTTTTTCAGGGAATTCTCTCAGCTTCCGACTACCTGATAATTAATATCCAAATTCAGCAGCCCTGGCTATTGGGCATTCGGGCATGAATATCTCTTGCGATCATGGGTTACATTTTCTGCGGTTTTGGATCCTTGCGAGTGTGGAAGGGCCTTTTTAAAGAGCGTCTGCTGCGATGAGGCAATGCCCACATGGAAAGGGAAACTACGTCGAAAGAAACTACCTCACTTGCGCATCATTGATCCTCATCGGGGCAGAATGTAATATCCAGACATTAGCAAACAGGACACTGCACCGTACAAGAGTTTTCGATTATTCATGGGACGTAAACATATCTATCACGGCGCAACGACATGCATGATGGATTTTATGGAACTCATGAAAAAGAAAAGACCGAAATGGGGATGAGGCAAGAGGAGGGAGACCAATCGATGCAAAGAGAAAATGAAAGTTTGCATTGGATTCTTTCATTCCTTCCAAATGGAATGGGCCTAGAAGGGAAATCGGCAAACACGAGCGGTGAAGTCCCTTTCTCCGACGATAACATGGATTTCTGAGGAAGAAGATAAACGAATCGATCGGGATTCTTTCTATCCCTCCTTTTCGTTCGCGATCATTTTCATGGCCCCGGGGGAATTAACTATCCTGACTAATGAGTTTGGGGGAGGAGGGGGGAGAAGAGAAAAAAAAAGAAGAAAAAGATAGGAGGGTAGGAAGGCCGATCATCATCTTTATCCGTGAGGCGGGCCAAAATCGATTCTTCGCTCCTTCAATCTCTCGTCATCGAGGAAGATAGAGCGCACAAGGAAGACCGAATTTGTTAATCTTCTCACGTCTCCTGGGCCCGAGTCTCCCCCAAAATTACCGCCCAACTTCTCTCGTCTTCGTCTTCCCTCCCACTCTGGGGACACGCAGAGGCCTGAAAGCTCTGCTCCTTTTCAATTGGATTCACCGTTTCTGCCTCTTTTTCCCCCTCTCGTCTCCTTTCTTCAAGGTCGAGAAACACGAGTGGGAATATCTGGCCCGGGGATCTCGTCTTAAGGAGTCTAGGGATTCCAGACATTTCGAATGCATCACTATCTCTCTTTATCCTGCCATTCAAACCCAGATTGCGCTCCCTCCCTCAGAGGATTTCCCATCTCTTCTCTCTCCGCTCCCTTCGCCTCTTCCCTCCTCCTTGACTTGACTCTATTTCATGATCCTACCCACGCGATTCTTCACTGATTCAAAATCATGAGAACGACGAGGACAGGGACATTACTATTCCATTCCGCCTATAGGGGAACAATAGAGAAAAGAGGTGTAACCTTGAGGTCGCGATGCACAACACCCTGCTGATGCATGTAGTCAACAGCCTCCAGCACCTGCCGGATCAAATCCGCCGCATCCTTCTCCGTGTACGAACCTTTCTCCACAATTCGATCGAATAACTCTCCTCCAGTCACCCTTGGACACAAAGAATCGACATTATATGATCGAAGGTGATCGATCTGGATAGGGGGGAGAGAGAGACTGTGACGCGGGAGACATTGAACTCACAGTTCCATGACTAGGTAGACTCGACTTCGGTCCTCAAAGGTCTCAACCAGCCTAACTATGTTGGGGTGTCGCAATCTGCAAGAGAAAGCAATGTCAGTGCCGGCGACAATGTTTATTCCTATCAGTGCTTTCATCAATATGCGCGATTCATCACGAAAGTCGTAAAAAGAAAAAGCTTATACCTTCTTAGGACTTGAATTTCATTTTCAAGGGAATCTTCCTTCCCTTTCAAGGCCTTCTTGTCAATAATCTTGACAGCACTGAACTCTCCAGGTAGGTCCTTGCTTTCAGCAAGTCGAACTTGGGAGAAAGCTCCCCTGAAAATTTCCAAATGTTTCGACATTGAGCCCATGCGGAAGGCAGGGACTTTTCAAATATGAATGGGTACAAAAATGTATACATACGTTCCAAGAAGATCCTTGAGATCATACTTATCCTCTATTCGTGGAGTCTTCTCATCCTCCTTTTTACCTCCGCTCTTCTTGGTGGTAGGTTCTTTCTTTCCGAACAATGGCATACTCATCCCCACATGTCTTGGCGATTATGACAGTTCATGGATCACAGAAAATATTTTAGTGGTGGAATGGTTATATGATATCAAAGCCACATTGGTCCACCCTAAATAAGAACTCTGTTATTCCAAGTTTTTCGAAACTACACATTCAGTATGCAAAATTTGCAAGATTTCACTCTCAATAAATATGTTTTATCAGTAAAAAAATATTCATATATGTTATGGAGAAAATGAAGCTACTCTCCTTAGTCAAGAGAAACTTAGTATTAGTTTTTTCCTGGCAAGGGTACTTCACTAACACATGAATCAGATAAAGGAAAGGATCATCTGTAGTAGGTGAGAAGGACCTTGCAGACTGACTGCCATGCCATGTCATGCCATGCCATATATACAGGGTGACCCATTTCAAACCAATTGGCGGAGGAAGCTGGAACTTGGCACGTAAATTACTGGCAGCATGGGCTTTTGTATATGAGCAAAAAGCATGGGAAATGTGAGGTTCATTTAACGCAGAGAGTCGGGTGAGATTCCCGTTGGCTTATTTGGCCACAGATCCAATCTTTACAAATTTCCTCTCAAGTTTCCCCGACGTCGTTCGTGAGCATGGACATGTGGTTTTGACGGTGTGACCTCAAGGCTGCTTCCGAATTCATTCCTTCTTCATAAAACTTTCATACTGGTTGGATTCTTGTAACAAGCGCTGACATGTTGACTTTCCACAATTCGCAGTCACACACGGACCGTTTATGCTGTTCGCGAACCACGCGACGTGCAAATTATGCACCAGTGGTGCCAGTGTTGCTTCACGGATTCGAGAAGCCCATGCTACCAGTAGTATATAAGCCAAGTTTCAGCTTATTCCATCCATTGGTTGTGTTGTACATAGCCATTTATCGGTAAGCTTTTGAAATGGGTCACCTGTATTTATTGAAAGAGGTTTCATGAGATAAATGAAATTTTCACAGGCCCTAGAGATTCACCATGGTTTAGACCTGCCTTGTGATACACAACTTTTGACGATTCCGACTTTTCAGAATGAGGTAATGTTACCAGTAGTATGGAAAATAATTTATCTGTAAGTCAACAAAGTAAAATCTGATTTCAACACTGCAGATACAACTTGGAAAGACAAACTTTAAATTATAGTTAAAAAGAAACAAAGGTATAATGTAGAAATGTGGAGGCTAAGTTATCAAGTCAATCTAGCTCCACACTATGCCCAAATTATCTTATTCCAGCACCCAAATAGGCTCATTAGACTAACAGGATGATAAGGTCAGTCCTAAGCCTAGTCATATGAGTAGTCCTAAGGGAGATTTAGGCCTTTAAGGTCTCAGGTAATCAAATAAGACCTAGGCAGTAAACTTTGTAGTGAGTGAGACTGGCAAATGAGAATCACTCTTATGCAACATTTCTGAACTGGGGTCTAGAAACCCCTAGGGGTAGGTGGTGAGGCTCCAAGGGAAACTGCCCAGGTCAAAAATAAAAAAAAAAACATACAGAACAAAATGTTAAAATTGAAATTAAAAAAGGTTTGAATCTTTTAGCCGACCTTAAAAACATCACCTTCAAAGTTACTTGCACTGATCTTAGAATCTTACAAATTTACACGACTGTGAAGGGAATCATGCAGCTGTCTTCCATAAAGGGTCAGGGCAGTTACACTCTATTCCAAAATTGGTCTGCAGGTTAAAAAGGTCAAGAACTTCTGCTTTCATGAAATATCTCATATGCTTCCCTCAGGTCCAGTAGCCTCTAGGAGTACACTGGGCTCTAGGAACAGGTTACTTGAGTTTGCATTCCATGTGTTTCTTTTCTTTTGTTAAATTTTGTAGGAGTCCATGGTCAAAGACCATATAACAAATTAGGGAAACATAGGACAGATAAGCATAAAAATTTGCAACATTTACAGAATGATTTAGAAAATTTAGTGAAGATGAATGTTTGTTGTAAAGGCCCATATGATAGTTACCTTTGAAATTATGCAATCATTCAAATTTTTAGGCTTTCATTTTAAATATATGTAGTTGTTTGTAAACCTAACTGACCCAAGCCACAAAAAAACCATGCAGATCCATGATTCTCCATATTACACTTTTCTCACATTTTCAGCCGAATGGTGAAAGAAGACAACTCACTTTGTTTGTGCAACCTGGGAATTTGTTTTTTTCTTGAAAGGGAAAGCCTTCCATTGCCATAGGTTGAGCAAATGAAACTTAGGTAATGGATCCATTTGATGGAACTATTGCTGACCCTTTCTTTGGTGCAACTGAACCCAAGCACCAGCATTTTGGCCAATACCTCTCAAATGGGTACAATGGGTAACCAATGGAGAGTTCCTTCCTTCCAGGAACTCATCCATCAACATCTCTGTTTGACTAGTACGCATATGTCAACCATGTGCACTCATTTGCATATGACAGGCAGCAGCCGATTTACCAGAAAACAGTGTGTGCATGGTCCACAGAGTAGAGATTTCCATGGAGAGTAGTATTATGAAAGTCATGGCCTGCCATGGCTTACACACCAAAGTCATAACTAAAGCATATTAGGTCTATTGTAGATACAATTGCATAGATTAGGGCTAACTGTAGGAATGAGAAATAATAGCATTTGCAGGCAGGCCTACTAAGGCATATGGGTCTATGCCTAATGTTAGGTATATGTCTGTCTCCAACAACACCCTCACTATAAGCCTGGAGTGAGACTAGACCTAGGCCCATCACTAAGACCTTTGGAATAACATCTGTTTATCATTGTATAGTTTCAAAACCAGACTATAGAAAGACTTAGGCCTAAAACCTCTCAAGTCCTCAGAGCCTAAAAGTCATTTTGTTGACCCTTTGAGTAGTGCATTTTCTTCACACTTTCAAGGGCATTTTTAAAAAATAAAAAAGAAATTAAATGACATCCCTCAATGATATATATCTTGAAAGTTTTTTTAAAACCATAATGTGGTAGCTGATTGGTTGTAGCATGCGAAAGGCAAAAAATCCAGTGAACTCCAAAAGGATCATTAACATAAAATTTGAAATTGAAGTTTCATGAAAATTTTGCAAACATATATTTATGGGCACACTACTCAGAACTTCAACCATCCTTGTAACATTCAAAGCTAATAGATCTGGAATCTAAATATACTTAGGCGTAACTTAGGCGTATGATTGGGATTGAGTACAATAGGCTTTAATAATCAGACTTATATGAGAATTGGGAAGCATACATATTCAAGAAGCAATTTTTCAATTATTGATCAGTGCAAAACACATATTGACTTGAATTTTTATCCAAATGCATCTTCATATAGCATTTTTCTTTTACTCATGGAAGATATGAACAGCCCTAGCTATGTCTTCTTGGTTATCATTTTTTATGTTACCACCCCTTTCTCACACTTCATCACATTAGATCCCACAACATTTCTATTAGTAGTCATGACTCTTGCTTTTTACACATAGCACCACTTACACTTTGTGTCACAAGCCATCTGCACAGATAGACATGTTTTACTCCAAAGAGCTCAGACAGCACTGATCAGAGTACAATATCCTTCAAACTCCCATGCTGGGTCTTGAACTCCCCCCATCCCTGATGTTGAACTTCCTCACTGTAACTTATTTATTTATTTATATTTTACATTATCTTCCTTTTCATAATTTCTGATATTACTAAAACCAAGTAAAAAAAAAAAAAGAAGAAAGATTTTCAAATTGAATCTTTCTTCATCAAAATTCCTCCCCCTCTCCTGTTTCTCTGATCTCCATTTTCTGGATCTTCCCTGCATTGCAAGGGAGCATTCCACCAATAAGCATAACCAGAATTTGTGTTCCAATTAGGAAATAAAATTGGTAAACCCCCAATCACAATTCAAAACTGGAGGATAAGGAAGAACTTGGGAGCTAGTGCAGGCCTTGGTTGGATAAGATAGGAATGACAGAACATGCAAAAAAGTGACAACATGGGGGAAGAGGACAAAGTGGTGACATAATAAACCATACCTGCAGACTTACTTAATAGGCCTATAACAATGCATTAATTCAGAAATAGAGCTAGCCTGCACAATGAGGAACTTTACAAATTTATCTGGGTAGCTGACCAACCTTAAAGTTTGCCTTTCCATTTTGTCACCATGATTTTTTCCTCTCCTGTACAAGAATTCTAATCACATTTATTAGGCTTCAAGGGATATGGGTAATGGAAAGGAGAGGCTTTCTAAAAATCTTTCTTAGGCAGTCATCACTTCAAAAATTTTACAATGCTTATAGCCCAGGTCTATTCTTAGACAAATGACAAAACTAGGCCTTTGGTTAAAAATGGTATGATGAAAGAGAAATTCTTTCTCTCATTTGAGATATTGGAGTTCATGAAAAGTGCAAATAAACTCATCCTGACTGTGAAAATGCAGCAATGGTTTCACAGCAGACATTATAGATGTATAAAAATTATATAGAGAACAATGACAGTGATCATGAATCACATGAGGTTATCACCACAAACACCAGTTAAGCCTTAGGCAAAGCCCACTAAACTTCAGATATAAAGTAAATTTGCTGAGGGTTAGAAGTCAAGTTCAAAGAGAGAGCAGGATTGCATCCCCAATATTTGGCATTAATGTCCAAGTAATAAGTCATTACAACCTCGCTTTCTATTGAGTATGAACAACCGGGAGGGATATGAAGAGAGTAGCAGCTATAGTACACAGAATATAGATGGATCCAGGGCAACTATGGTTACAGACAGTTCCTATTTTGAAATGATGAAAATAAAAATTGCACATTCAAATAGGCATTACAATAAGGAACGAATTTCCAGCTTTGGCTGGTCCCCAAGCATGAATTCCATATGAAAGTCAGAAATGAAAACGAGCGTATTAACTGAATAGACATATTCCTTATATTAGAACAAGAAGATAGTTTCAGCAAAGAGCCAAATAGTAGTTTCAGAATTTTTAACGCATGATCGACACCATCTGTTCTTTGAAGGCTTGAATCTATGAGGACTCCAGCAAATTCCAGGGAAAATGCGGAATGTTCGAAAAAGAAAAAGTTGAGACTTAGCTTTTGAAGTCAGACCGCCTTGCAGCATTAGCTTATCTTAGACTTAGGTTTAAGTAGGTTACAGCTCAAGGAAAAGTTTATGAGCAAGTCACATCCGAACGGACCCATGAACGCTATTGCCTGCGTGAATGGAAAGAGAATGACACAACACTCTGGATCTATTGCACTCACAGCAGACAGTTCGGCGCCATATTCGATTTGAGCGCCTTCGAGTTGACAGCTCGTTTTATGAGTTGTAGGAACTCAGCAGCCATTCATGCCGACGCAAAAACATCATTTCAGGATAATAACTAGATAATTACAGCTGATTATTGCTGACTGCGTTTCACGTCTAAGCAAACAATATATAATCCAAAATAAAACCATGCTTAGGCTCAATAGCTCAGTAAACTCTTCCGAAATGAAATTTGCTCAATGCATTTGAACCACACTTCACATGATTTCCCGGTTGTGTATCAAAGGAAACGGGCCTGGGCTCTTTCAGACTTTCAATGGAGATAGACAGTATCTAGGGGAGGAGCAGAAAATGAGCACGCAGTGACCTTCTCTTGAGCTTAATGCCACTTGCATCATTTTCGGTATTACCTTTTCCCTCCTCCAGTTCAAGGCCAGTCACTGGCCTTAAGAGATAATGATTAAATGCTCTCAACGGAGAATGAGGTGATCATTCACGTTGATGCGTTCTCAAGGCCACAATCTCCGGAGGGATGATGGTATAGTGATGATGATGATGATGACGAAAAATGAAAAAGGACATCCCATGCGGAAGGAGCCCAATGAAAATCATTAACCTTGAAGCGGCGTACGGCGTCCAATTGCCAGGATGGATAGGGGAGGCCACAGGATTACATAGGTAGGCCTAAAAGCTGCTGAGGGCAGCCAAGCATCAAATGTCCTGAGCACCGTGACGGTGTTTGGATCGCTCGAGTCCATCTTCCTTTCGTCTTTCGATTTCTTCCGCCAAAGGTGAGTCCCATGACGCTGTTTTTATATTCAAAGCCCCGAATAGAGGGTTGAATACTACGATATATCTATTTTAATAATCTAGGGAAATTTTATATTTTTTCCAAGGTGCACCGTACGTACAAGTGCATTGAATCCCTTCAAGAGAAAGAGTATTAAAAATATGGGTGATTAAGCGGCTTCTTTCTTTTATTATATTCATCACTGCTCTCGGGAAGAATGTAACAGAAGGAAAAATGTCATAAAATAGAAAATGGAAAAGGGGAAAAAGAAGTACGATTCTCTTCGGCACTTAACAAAGGAAAGTCGTACATCCTGACCAGTGGCGTAGCAAGAAATTTTGGGCCCCCCGCAAAACTTAACTCTGTGAACCCCCCATAAAAAAAAAATAATTTCCTTATGACAGGATTGCTCTCACTATATTAATGGAATAAAATCTGATATGGAAACATGACAAATCGGTAGATATGGCTCGGTTGGTCCTTTTTTGAAATGTATCGTATCCCTAATGATAGAGAAAAATGGCGCACTTTTCATATCATGCAGTAGCTCTGTTTCCAAATTATTTGCAAGTAGCTCAATGAACTCGCTTTGGATTTAAGGACTCAAATAAATAATTTTCCCACTTGGTTTGTGAAGAACCTCCTTCATCGCAGGATCTAACTCAGTCAAGAGCTCCACCTGAGAGAGGAAATTCCTGTTGTACGCTTCACCGATTTTTTCTCCATTGCCACGAAACGTTTGGGAATTTTTAGCCAAAGTAATTTTATCAAAATTGTAATTAAGCGCTCGAACACTTGTTTACAGAAGGATTTTTGACGCTGTACTTGACGTTCGGTTGCTTCGTCAATTGTGCCATTCTGCTTCCAGGGGGAGGGGGCCCTGGCTGACTCCAGCCAGGCCCCCCCCCCCCCCCCCCCCCCCCCCCCCCCCCCCCCCCCCCCCCCTCCCATGGGCGATGACCATTTACTTCTTTTTTCTATTTATATATTTTCTTTTTGCATATATTTGTTAGAGAAAATGCCATATGTTTGATGGGAANGCCCCCCCCCCCCCCCCCCCCCCCCCCCCCCGCAACTGCAGGGGCTGCTTGGGCGGTTGCAACGCCACTGGTCCTGACGTCTCCAACGGAAGAGTCAGGAACGCGATAATCACGAAACGTAATAGTCTTCTCAGTACCCTGCGAAAGTGTCTGAGATAGAAAAGCGTGCTGCGCCATGCCCTAATAAGAGATCCGCAACTCCATCTCACTTTTTCTTCGTGGGAATGTGGTGTGGTGAGATTGCTAGATTGCAAGTTTTATATCAGGAGAGGATATGCTTTCTTCTCCCGTCATACCTTATAGAATTTCAAATGCTTTTTCTTCATTCTGGAAATAGAAGTACTGATGCCGCCACATAAGAAATATGAAAAATTACAGCAACAAGTCAATGCTTTCGAAAATGTTCCAACAAAGTGTAACAATCACATCCACATGCAATAGCAATTATATATACTTTTTTGACATTTTAACGCGTCGTCGCATCCTTTACGTGAACCCCATTCATCAACATCACGTTTGTTAGTACAATATTTACTTTTTGGAGTTGAGGCCAAATTCTCGAGGAAGGCTCCTGAAAGAGTTCTATGTTCCAACCCAGTTTAAAATCCCAACTGGAATATTCCAGCTGGACCAAATCTGTAAATTCGGACCATTTCCAGCTGGCAAAGAGCAGGAAAGTATTAATAGTAGGTACCAGTTGTTTCTTAGCTGGAATTTTCCAACTGGAATGCGGCTGGTTTTAATAGCTTTTTCCAGCTGGAAAATTTTCAGTTGGAATTTTATAAAGAGGACCCTACAGCTGGAATGTAGCTAAATTTACAGTTGAAAATCAGCTGTTCCTGTAGATGGACCTCCGACAAAAATAGTCAACAAAAAGATTCTCATTCAGTTAGTGATATAGCAATTAGGAACAAATCTGGAGATGACTACTTTCCAGCTGTTACCCAGTTGGAATGGGTCCGAATTTACAGCTGGAGTCCAGCTGGAAATTACAGCTGTTTCCAGCCGGGATTTTAAACAGGGCAGTCTCAAATCCTCAGTTAATGACACAAAATCGGTAGAACAAAAGTTTATAGCGAAGCAGAAGAGACATCAGGACTTACTAGGTTGACTGGCCTCTGGTCAGGTCTAAGCCTACCTTTTTCAGCCAAAAGAGTCTCAAGCCTTTAGTTTTAGATCATTTAGGTCCATTGCTGGTTTATTCCGAGTTTCTCGAACATTCTCGACTTGGACGTCAGTGGGCAGACTGCCTTGCAACTTCAGAAGTTCAAATGAACGTTGGAAGACCACCAGTCAGGGAAGTCCATGGACTTGATGTACATGATAAACTACAACGATCGGTCGCTGCTAACCAGTGTTCAATCTCACTTCATACCATGAACTCAGCAAGAATACGTATAATGCCTTATGAACCGAAGATTCAGGCACCGATCTGAAAGCAAAATCGCTCTACAATCCGACAAAACTCCGGTATTATATACGGCAGTTGTGATTGGGGGCTAGAGTTCATACGAAAAGCATAAGAACCCGATTGCTAATTTCATTTTTCACCGAGAAATGGCAGATCATCAACCATGGGAAGGACAGATGTATGAGCCCATGAGTCGTCAGGTGATAATTATTTTGCTCTATGCTCAAAACTGACATTTTGAGCCACACTAACTTTTTGAAGCCAGCAGCATAAATCGTATGATATGCCAAGTTAGTAGAGCTGTATACAACACTCGCAAATGCCTTGAGTAATGTGCGACCTGGAATGTCACGAAAATAATTGCGCTGTTGATGAAATGTGAGAAATGTGTCATGGTAAAAAATTTAAATTCATGACTCGGAAAATGATAATTCTCATCTGACTACCTTTCTTTCAGCTATGGTATTATCTCCGAAAACCCCCCTGGCATGGGGAAAAACAACGGATTGGAATTTAAATCAGCTTAAAATGAGACCCTGCTTTCTCCGCACCCCGGGGAGGAGCTTTAATTATATTTGAGAGATTCTGTGTTCATAAGGTCTATTCCAGTCCTCTACATTCCCTCAGAGAGGAATACTATATGGTGGATTTTTGAGAGGGGAAGGGGTTTGTTGAAGAAATAGAATTTGATCATGCTTTTCTCTCTGCTTGGAGGAAGCCTTTTTCATTTGACTCCCTTTTTCAGCTTTCACAAAGGGAGTGGAGGGAAGAAAAAGAAATATCTCAAATTTAATTTCTCTACTGTGAGCAAATATATGAGTAACATGATCTCGCTTGAAAACACTGGTGGATTGCTTTGGTTGAGAGAGTTACAGAGATGAAAGAGGGAAGGGAGACTTGGAATACCTTAAGGGGGCCCAGTTGTGAAATCTCCCGATCATTTGGGAGAGGGAAGGGCCATTGTAATTCCCGGAAGGAATAATTATGCTGGATGCCACTTTTGAGGTTGCGGAAGGAAAGACTTTTCATTCCTTTATCGGATTGTGGAGGGTGGAGATGAAGAAACAAGCGGGAATGAGGTTGCAAAAAAGTACAGAATGACCTCTAACGAAATTTCCATTCCATCTCCAATTTTCTCCAGCAGGGTTCTTTTCCCCTAGGGAAGAGGACAAAAACAATGCGTAGAGTCCCTCGGCTGGGCCTCTGAAGGAAGACTCATCGATTCTTCGCTTCGCGCTTCACCCATCATGCTTGTCATATGTTCTCTCCTCACCTTCCCTCTGCTGATACGAAGGCACTCGAAATTACGCTTGCTGAAACTACGTAGTCAGAGAAGAGCAACATGCAAAGCAGAGAAGCGCATCATATTTCAACGAGTGCAGAGCTTCCCCTGTACTCCCATTCATAATCGCAATGGATTTGGGTCATGAATGTATTCGACTCTTAATTGCTCAACGCAACGAATTTGGCAAATCCCATCACCTGGTGAGTGATCCACATTTTGATAGTAAGCATTTGTATCGTAATAGGTCCATGGATGGTTTTGATCTAATTTTCTTAAATGGGACCGCAGAGGGTCTCCAGGCCCAAAGCCAGCAGAAGATGCTCATCTGACTCAAATCAAACGATCAGGCACGCTAGTTTCTCGCCTTTTTTGTCTGTATGCAAAAAAATATGAGTAGTCGGACGTTTTCCGTTGTGCTCAACCCCTTTGGTAAGCATTTCCTTGAATCTGGGAATCACATTTTCTTTTCATGAGCTCTCTCGTTTTCGACGTGAAACTGACATTCGAGCTGAAATGCCATGGAATGGCATTTCAGCTCGAACATCCCTGCTAACTTCATGACCTGCAAATTGACCTCTCCCCTAAGGCAGTCGGCATAGAATGAATATAAAATAATGCCAGTGCCAATGCCTTTTCAAAAGAAGGAAAACACGGAGTAAAACACAGGAGGGAGTGGAGAAGAGGAGAGAAGTCAGGAAGGGAGGAGTATGGAATGGATCGATGGCGAGCCTGCAACAGGTGAATGGATCCAGTAAACCCCACCCCCCTCTATCGAGCAACAAACACTACGATATAATATTACCTCCCTTTCTTTCTTTCCCTCTGTCTCTCATCGTGCAGGCAGGGGCACAACCAAGGGTCATTTCCCCTCCTTGGGAGAGGGGGAGAAAATTAAAAAACGCAGGAAAAGAAAGAACTGAACGATTGGGATAAGGCATTAACACCTGATGCCCCCTCCCCGCTCGTCAAGCTTGCCTTAGCACTCTTCCCCTCGATCCATCTCCCAGCAACGCCACCCGGTTGGGTCTTAATGCATCGCTTACCGTATCCACCGTTTCAATTGTCAGGTTGCGCCCGAGTGCAAGATGGAGTGACGAAATTGGACCTTTATATTCATATGACATGAATAAATACTTTGGATTCTTTCATCCATGCATGCTGGAGAGCATTAAATATTCATGCCTTCTCTTAATCTGCTTGGAAAGGATCTTCTCTTATTCATTATGGAAGGCATCCTCTTCCATTCGATATCCCCTCTATACGCTTAATCCTGCTCTCATGTTTGTTTCATGCAAAGCGGATGTTTGGCTGGCTATTAGCTCTCATAGCAATAATATTATTCATGATGAATTAATATTGAAAACTGGAGTGAGGTGATAGCTCATAGAACGAAGATTAATATGCGCGTACGAAACATGCATTGGCTACCGCATGAAATCGCACCTCGTTGTACGAGGGTCATTCAATAAGTTATCTACCTGAATAAGAAAGAAACATCCGAGGGGAAAAATA
>CAJPEV010000554.1:96739-110481 GCA_905338385.1 Darwinula stevensoni | reverse complement strand
AGTTGGTAAGGAAGCATCCTCTCCTTCTACCAGAACCAAAATGTATTCCCCGCATGACAGAGTTGACGAAAGAGTTAGGAGAGACTCGAGTAACTTCGCCATGATGCTCCATCAGATTCAAGGAAATGCCAGGGCCCTTCGTAAGAGCATCACCACCACAACAGTCATACAGCAGCTCAGCACGTTTGAGCAGTTCATGGGACTCGCTCAGCAGAATCTGAGTTCCGATCCTTCCTTCAGTGGATATTTTTCTAACTCGTCATTTTATCCGGATTACCTTCAACGGTGGCTACAGCAAAAATCAAAGGAAGTTGCAAATTTTGAAAAATTTCAGAGGAAATTTATTCACTCGGGTGTGGAAGTTCGAAATGTCTCTATGCCGTACCAGAAAAACGGCATAACGGAAATATTCTTCTTTTATCAAGGCATCACTCTTGCAGACCCTTTCCTTGATAGTTTGAAGAACTGCTTGAATGGATATCAACAGGCAATTCTTCCTGCACCAGCCACTTCGGTGTACTGCTGTGAAGATCAAATTCAACTAATGCAGGAGATTCAACGCCTTTTTCTGCATTACCAGATGAGGAAGGGATCCTTGAATGTGAATTTCGTAGCAGCAGAATCGGCTCGGCTCCATCAACCCTATATGATCACGATTTGCGAAGGTCGAGGAGAAACTCCTCAAGTCTTCATCCCTCCAGCAGAACCGTCCAATCTCCGAGTTTGGCTTTCGCTGGATGGAGAAGGCATTGAAGTGCAGTGGAATAAGCCAACCATCGGATGCGATTACGTCGACAAGTTTATTGTATGGGTGAAAGGCTGGAGCGACCCCCCCGAACAGTGGAAGATTGGCACATCTGTGGCATCACCACCTGCTGTAATATCTGGACTTGTTCCTGGAGAGAGATATCTTTTTGCGGTCAGTTCTCTTGACTTCTTATGATTGTATGTAAATGAGTATTTTTTCTATCAATGTACATTATTCTCTACAGGTATCTGCATCCAGCCGTCTCGGTTTAGGACCACCTAGTCCAACAGTTAGTTGGGACTTCCCAATTATTCCAGGAATGAAAAAGGTAAATTTATGGTGTGCAGAAAATACTGCACATGAACAAATGTGAATGTCGACATCTAGCGTGGTATTTTAATATGTAAAGACTGATGCTATGGGTTTTCAGTGAATAGTTCTTTCCAATTTGTTTGATTTAGCGTTGTTTTTCTGAAAAAAAGGGTGAAATTCTTTCCAAGGAAGACAATACTATACGTATGATACGTACAAATACTATTAAGTTGTAGAAATTATGTTTTTAACACGCAATCTACAAGTCAATGAAAAAAAAATCAAGAGATATGGTGGGGTCAATAAAATTCGGAAGCCTGTATCAAAGACCGAAAAATGTATATTCGTGCAGTCCCTGATTTTCTGATCAAAAACATGATTTTATTTCTTGGACCACAGTTAGTTTTAAAGATATAGGGTATCAAAGTTGCGAACAAGAGGGGAGTGGCCGCACCTCCCTCAAAAAGGAGTTTAACTTTCTGCTACTTTCCCCACGATGCCTCTTCTCACTGTCCTTTCTATCAGAAGCCGACCGGCCTCCCTTTCGAGTCTACTTCATCTGAATCAGTACCTCGTTATGGTCACAACCACATCGACGACATTTTAAGCACAGATTGCACCTTGCAACCTTGAAATTGCATGAAATGGGTATTTCGCATCCGTAGACATTGTTCTCGCGCTCTGCCGTGAAAAACCAGTCAATGAACGTCCTTTCTGCGCGGAAATAACATTTTTATTTTGAGAGGTTCAGCCACTTATGTAATTTTTCAGGTTTTTTTTTCATCCGGCAGCTTCTCAGATTTTTCTTCATACTTCCGAAAAACACTAGTCTTTTGGCAATCTCTAAAGCTTGGTGTGTTCAGCATAACATAGAGAATTCACCGTCATCCTCCGATTTCCTTTATTCTCATTACAGGATTAGGTTGATTGAGTTTGATCCCACCAAAGTTTTCTTGTTGACTCACGGATTGCATGTTTAAAAAAGCAGCCATACTGTATATAATAACAATATTTTATGGGAATCCTACATATGTGAACCAAATTGCTCCAAGGAGTAAGTGTTGATAGAGGGCACCAATCCAAACTATTTTTTTACTATTGACCATGTGCATACGTGTATTTCATATCGTATCACGTTCAACGTCATGTATACGTATGGAAACGAAATGTTCACTGGCAAGGTTTAGCAGTTGCGCAAAACTTGCCGCTAAAACTCTATGCACAGAAGGAGAAAATCTGAAGGAATTATATTGGATTTCAAATTGGTTCATGACGGTTTAACCCTTCACACACACACAAACACGCACATACACGCACATTCGCACCAGATTTCATTTACAATCTTTATGGACACCAAAGATACGCAGGACATTCAGAAGCTACGACGGTAAGATTTTCGATTCAAATATAGAATTTGCACTCGAAAACATAAATATTCAACGGGTGAGTTTCTACAGTACCCAAATTACATGAGTCTACGATGGCCGTAATTATCTTCATCCACAAATTCTTGAGAAGAATAAGGTAAAAAGTTTCCATCGAATGTCATGATTGCATAGCGTATGAAGCTACAAGCAATCAAGATGTACATGTTCTCTCTACCAATTTTCAGGATATGCTCGTACTATTTCAGAAATGGGATTGAAGAATTAAGACAACCCTAAAATATATGGTTTCAATGGAATTCTCTGCATGTGTATCAGGAAATTCTGATATTATTCCTCTCGTAGGTAAGATTTATACCAATGATTCTCGTTCCCACCCAAAATAACCATTATTAAGAGGGAATATTCGGTAGAATATGCACAATATAGCTATTCTAAGCAGAATAGTATAGGCCTCAAAACATCACAGAATTAAAACTATCCCTTGCTGTCGTCCTCTGAACTGAATAGATGTCAATCTCCCGGAGGCCCATGGAATGTTCGCTGGCGCAAAAGATGAAGAAGAAGTGGAAGTTATCTGGCAGTATCATTGAGGTCCCACGGAGGAAAGTGATGGAAGCCGATGAACGTCGATTGGCCAAGTATGAAATAGGCAACAGGATGATGGGTAGTGGGCCGACGAAAGTACTTCTAGTCGTTGGAGCCACTGGTGCAGGTAATTTCAAATCCCGGTCATTCCATGACCGGAATTCGAATGACGAGATTCGACGCATCTTCGAAAAGTTGGTCAATAGTCATTCCATTGATTTATTATGCCACAAACCACGAAATTTCACTTTTTCTTCTACTTCTGCATGAAATCAATTGCCTTCAAAACGTTCTTCAAACCAATTTCCACGATACGTTACTTATTTAGAAATAATATTGTTGAGCCTTTGAATGATGAAACGTTGCTACTAACTTGCATGATTAAAAGAATCACGAATCAAGCACATTGGGAGCTAAATATGGAAATGAGGGCACAGAAGGTGTTATTAGAATGTACCAGGGCAGTCAATAAGTTCTAGGAACACCATTGTAACTTTCAGATGCCTTACCTGAGGGGAATGATCGTAATAGAATTTGAAAGCCCATTTTTCAATGTGCGTTTGGTACTAATTATGCATTTTTGAAACAGACTTGTCTGGTAGATATGACGTATGGGAGTAACCTTAGATTATATATCTGCTAGCACTGACTGATTGACTGCCTGCGATTAAGTTTGGTACAAGATCTCTTCAACCTTTAGTCTTTGAACCATGTGTACATGGATGACCCTACGTCTCAATTTTTTTTTTACCGACTTTGGAGGTACATGCCCTGGGGGTACACATTTTGGGGGGGAGAAATTTGTAAATATATATATATATATATTGTTACGGATAAGGATGGCATCGAGAGGCGTAACTAGAAGTCCTGGGTTCGGTGGTGTAGTGATAGCACACCTAAGCGGCAATCAGGAGGCCCAGGTTCAATTCCCAACCATTCCTTGGCTTTCTTTCGACTACTTATGCCTTCCAACTCCTGTTACTCATTCCCCTCCCTTACAATGCTGTTGTTCAAGCTAAATGGAGAGACCCGGAAAGCTGAAACTTGGCTTGGACGTGCCTATCGAGACGATGAGTTCAGGAAAAATGTAAAATTTAAGATCCATGCCCTGTGGGGTCATGGATCTAAAATTTTACGTAAATATTTTTAGGGGCCAACGTATTCACGTAAATTTTTTCCCTGGCGTATTGAGCTGGTGTGGAAAGATGAAACTTGGTACGTAACTACCTATTGGGATGCTGCGTGCAGAGAAACTCAGACTTTCGTAGTAAATGCCCCCGGGGCACAAATTTCAAAGGGAGATGTTTTCAAATAATTGTTTTTCAATTAGTTAAACTGATGAACATGGAAAGCTGAAGCTTTGCATGCATGTGACTACTGAGACAAAGAATTAAAGGAAAATGTTAAGTCTCGATATATCCCTAGGGGAATTTTTCCGAGGGGCGACGTTTAAAAAAAGATTTTATCGTTGCGAATTGGAAAGAAATGGAAAGGTGAAACTTGGCACACGTATCAGTCACATGATACCATTATTCTTGAGCTGTGGGAGTATTCAGCTTTCCTAGTGCATCCCCTCCTGGCATAGCTTTTGGGTGCGTCGGCTTTTCCAAACAAATATTTTCTCCAGGAAAAAACGGCAAACGTATAAGGTTGAAATTTTGTGGGCATGTAGTTCTCTGAGGATTGATTTGGGTAAAAAAAAATATACAGGGTGGCCCAAAAGTTTTTGGACCGATTTTTAAATGCCAATATCTCGGAAAGTATTGAAGCTAGAGACTTGAAAAAATCACCAAATAAAAGTTCAATTCATCCTCTTTCCAATGATGTATGGTTTTCCAGTCGTAGGTGTCATGCCATGGCCGCAATGGCCATTTGAAAAAACCATGCTTGAAAAATAAAGTTGTAAACTGAGGAAAAAAGTCACAAGTTCATTTTTAAGAGACAGAAACGGAGCTAACTTTTTATTTTTCGATGAAATGTTCAATGTGACCACCATTTTGATTCACTACAGCATTCAATCTCTTTCTCCACTTCAAAATGGCCTTCGAAATCCAAGTCTGGGAAAGCTCATCCCATGCTGCAGAAATTCGCTCCTTTAGGTGCTGGACGTCGCGGATTTTTGAACCTCGGTACACCTTCTGCTCCATAGCCGACCAGATGAAGTAGTTCACTGGGTTCAAATCTGGGCTGCAGGGTGGCCAGTTTTCAGGCTCGATGAAGTCAGGACAGTTACTGTTAAGAAAGTGCACAGTTTTCGTTGCTGTATGGGCTGGGGCGCCATCTTGCTGGAAGACATAATCTGGGCTCTTTTCCTCGATTTCAGCCAGCATGGGGGTCAAAACATCTTCACAATAGCTGTCCGCATTAATTTTAACTTCACGTGGGATAAAGAAAATTGACGTTTTCGCTGATGACGTGGCCGCAAGTGAAACCATTACAGAATCGGAGAAATGTTTCCGTTCACGCAGAAGTCGGTCTGGCGGTACGTTTCTTTTTCTTTCAACAGCAGCATGGACGCGGTCGTTTTGAGTGTTTCGTGGTGTTTCTGTAGTTCGCGCAGTTTTTGGTCGCCCTGTTACCGGACGACGCTCGTCACTTCCAGTTTCTTCAAGTTTTTTCAAAAAGTAAGCAACGGTGGACTTCTTCCACTTTCGGTTCGGAAATTCTTTTAGAATTTGATTCAATGAAAATCCTTTTTCCTCGCGAAGTGCACGAATGATTTTTTGATCACTTAAAGATAAACCGCGATTGACACTCATTTTAAGACCCCGTGGAAATAAAAACGGGTAATACAAACATTTTTTTCAAAAAGAGGAACAAAAGATGTAGCAAGGAAGTGCATACGAGGTCTGCCGAAAACCAGAAGAGCCAACAGTTAACAACTGAACTCGTCTGAGCATCGAAGCGTGGGCGTCTCACTTGTCCCGCATAATCCCTCACTTCCTCTTCCCTAGCTGTCTGCTGGTCAGCATCTTACAATTTCTACGCACCTAATGGTCCCAGTCGAGGTGCACTTGCCTGTCTGGTCTTCCCGGGTGTGACACGGATGCAGGATAGTAGCATCAAAATATCCTTGCAGCTCTTTTTTCAGGTTTGGTTTTTTCAAATGGCCATTGCGGCCATGGCATGACACCTACGACTGGAAAACTATACATCATTGGAAAGAGGATGAATTAAACTTTTATTTGGTGATTTTTTCAAGTCTCTAGCTTCAATACTTTCCGAGATATTGGCATTTAAAAATCGGTCCAAAAACTTTTGGGCCACCCTGTATATATACTTTTCGGGTAAAAAAGGCCCAAGGGCACATATATTGCAAAAGGCGTATTTTCTCGATCCAGCAAAACAGAGGGCGCTATGAAGTTTAAACTTGCCAAAGAAGAACCTGATGGATAGGTGAGTAAAGAAAAAATTCTAAATTTAATATATATAGAGGATCGTGAGCAGCTGACTGGCTGAGAAGTTCCTATTTGCATGCTGGGGTTCAGGAAAAATTGTACTTTTGGTGTGCGTCTCCTGAGAGCACATCTTTTCGGTGTGTCTCTTTCCATACACATTCTTTTTTGCAAGCAAAAAGAGGAAACGTATAAGGCTGAAACTGGATGGCATGGAATTCCCTGAGTCTGCATTTCAGAATAAATAACATTTTCGCTAAAACCCATTAGGAAACTTTTTTTCAGTCCCATTTTCCTGAATTGTTTTTGATCTAACGAAACAGAGCCAGAAAATTTAAACTTTCCTTAGAAGTACCTGTTTAATTGCTGATTACAGGAAAATTCCTACATCTGAAATGTGTCCCCTAAGCGTAGATTATAGGAGAGAAGTATTTCAAAATGTATTCTCCACCCTTACAAAAAGGGACACATGGAAAGATTTCAAGTTAGGATCACTAGAAATAATCGAAGTAATGATTTTGATTTCAAAAATCAAGACTTTCGTCCCCATATGTCACGTATTTCAATGGAGACGTACTTAAATGTCGTGTATCCTATTTCGCAAAAAATAAATGACTTAATCAATAACCAAGGTAATGGAGCGCCGAAGGCGCGACCATGGCAATTGGCATGGCGACCATTATTTGCAACACATCAGAACCCCTTTTCAGTTGCACCAATCATGAAGACGCTTCCCATCAAAGTAAAGTGGTAGAACACTTCAAAGAAAAATCGGCAACATTTTGAACGCATTGGTAACGCATATGACCATCTATGCGTAGAAACAGTAAAAAGTTCCTATAATGAATTTCTGGTAGAATATCTTAATTTAATTTAAAGTAGCGTTCAGTATTTGTTCTTTAAAAGGCGAGTTAGACTCACGAGAAACAATAGGGTGACGTGATACGCGCTTGGAAATAGAATTACATTATTCTCTTTTCCATCTCTAGGAAAGAGTACACTCATCGACGGGATCATCAATTACGTGTATGGAGTGAAATGGGAGGACGATTTCCGATTCAAACTAATAAAAGATAAAGCTGGTGATGAGAAAATATCCCAATCCCATAGTCAGACCAAATGGATCACCGCATATGTCCTTCACAAGGAAGAAGGATTCGCTCTTCCATATACTTTGACAATCATCGATACTCCAGGGTTTGGAGACACTACGGGTATACAGGCGGATCAGGAATTGATGAATCAGCTCAGGGTATTCTTCTCGAATGGAGGGGGTTTCGGCGTAGATCAGCTTGACGGAATCTGTTTTGTCGTCCAATCTGCCTTGGTACGACTAACCTGCACTCAACTGTATATTTTCAACTCCATATTGTCCGTGTTTGGAAAAGACGTCCAAAATAGTTTCTACGTGCTCGTCACATTTTCGGATAACAAAACCCCACCGGTCCTGGAGGCCATCAAGACTGCCAAGATTCCTTACAAGGAGTACTTCAGGTTTAACAATTCCGCTCTATTTCCAGAGAAAAAAGATGCCGAACTTGGGAAAACGTATTGGGAAATGGGTATCTCATATTACAAGAAATTTTTTAAAGCTTTCGAAGAAAGTACACCTGTTAGCCTGACACTGACGAAGAAAGTGCTGAAAGAGAGAAAACGCTTAGAGGCAGCCCTTCAAGGAATCCAACCGCAAATCACCGCAGGTGAGACGGCATATTTCAATTTTTGCTTTCTGAAGGAACCATTAATGCATCCAAAGTATTTGAGTCCGTTCGATGTACGTCTTATTTCCATCTGTAGGTTTGGGAAGACTTGAACACCTGAGGCAAGAACATGCAACCTTGAAACAGCATGAGGCAGATCTTGAAGCCAATAAGAACTTTGCCTACAAAGTCAAAATTCAGAAACAGTTGAAGGCAAACCTGAGTATCGGCGAATACGTCACAAATTGCTTGAAATGTAATTTTACCTGCCATTATCCTTGCACCGTGCCAAATGACGACCGTAAAGGAGACTGTGACGTAGTTGACTATGAGACGGGTAAATGCATGGTCTGTCCTTTGAAGTGCCATTGGCAGCAACATTTCAACAATCCGTACCGCTTCGAAATTATAGAGGAAGAGGTGACAAGGACCTCAAATGAGTTGAAAGAAAAGTATGAGCGTGCAGCAGGAGAAAAGCTAAATGCCCAAGGGATTGTGAAGCAACTCATCAAAGAATTCAACCAGGAAAGAGCGAAAGTTCTAGAACTCACGAACAGGGCACACGATTGCTTGCAAAGACTCGATAAAATAGCCTTGAAACCGGATCCATTGGGAGTAACCGAATACATAGACGTGTTGATTGAGGCAGAAAGACGAAGTGCTTGTCCTGGCTTCTCCCAGAGGATCAAATACCTGGAAGATACACGGGGTAAGGCGGAACTAGCCGCGAAGCTCAAGGGTGAATTCGACCCTTTCAAGGAATACATGAAAGAATTTGAGAAAGAGGGTTTCAACATATGCATATTTGACCCTGATCCTGATGTCAACGACGTTCCTGAGATGGCATCCACATCCACCGAACGGGAACATCGAATGGAACAGTTGAAGGTGAAGACAAAAATGGTGACGAACAAGATTGGAGAAGCCGTTCGATCAGGGAAATCTCGTCTGAACGAGGCACTTCAGAGAAAGAAAACTCATTCACCATCTACGGAATCCGAAGCACTTGAAATAAAAGATTAGGAGCGGGCTGCGACCGCTACGCTGGCCTTCTAATGGGAGGAAATATGAAAATATTTCCATAAATATATGAAGCAGTTCCATTCGAACCAAACATATAAAATTGTGAAACAAACCTCGAGAAGTTCGAAAGCGTTTCCATCTAGCTGATTTTACTATCATCTAGACCACATCTCACAAACAAATCACGAATGAAGGAATGAATCATACTTGGAAAAGATCATGTTTAATTTGGAAAGCCAGAAATGAGGAAAAATCATTTACTTTGGAAATAAATAAAAGAAAAAATAATCTCAGTATCGGGAATATTTCAAGATTAGTAGAATAAATCACGGCAATTACAATTCTGCAAATCGAAATCAAGAGCATACATTTGGTGGCAAAACTAACTTTTGAAGGAATTTGGAATCTGCAACATTTCCTCGTATTTCCGCTTCGTTCTCAGTTAGAATTCCATTGACGGTTGGGCCTTGCCTTTGCTCATCGACCACTTGGATTTTGAGGCAATCGGCATACCGGACTCGAGAACGCGCAACATATAGCTGACGGTGAGAGAAAGCGGGCTCTGGCAGCAAGAGACCAGCCATGTCAAACGTTTCTCTCTGAGCTTTGTCGATGGGCATACCGCATGCGAAACGTATCGGGGATTGTCTTTGACACATATTGAAGGAAATACTCGGATCGTTCGCTGTGGCAAGTGACACTCGTGGTAGTAAATGAAAGTTTCTGCGTTGCGCACCGGTGATGACCTAGATTTTCCTCGATGTATGAAAGATAACGTCCTTAATCAACCAAGTGCCATGATTGCAAATGCGATGGATTGAATGCGATTGGATTTCTCAATTAATTGTCAAGCGGTTTCCGTTACGTAGTGGCCGAATTCAGAGTAAAGCCGAACAATTGTTATACGATTATCGATAGTCAAGCATTCCTCAGTCATTTTCCTCTAGCTCCTTTCGATTTGAATCGATCGCATTAGAGACACAATCCATCAGACACAGGACAGACAACGTGACTCAGTGCCGCAGGCGTGCTTTCTAATGAAAAGACCTTCAAATGATCCCTGAAAATGGAATTCAAAATTACGTATAGGGAAAAGAGATACCATCGAAAAAAATGCAGACACTGTTTACTTGATAACAATCTCTTCTTTTGAATGATGTAAACCATGTCTTAATCAAACTTAGCATTACAAAGTGATTAAATTAAAAAAAAATGGTTCGTAAAAACACGAGTCCTTTGACTCATGTTTTTATGTCCAAACCTAGGGCCTAGAATAGCATAGCCTTTTAGGTCTTCCATGTTAGGCTGCAGTTGAATGACAACCATACACAACCGCTTCATGCCACTTTCAATTTTGATGGTCTTGCCTATGGCTTGGCATAGCAGAGCCTTGTACGCCTGGCGCTTTAGGCTGTGGATGGTCTGGCCTTTGACCTAGAACGGTATTGCATCGTAGCCCTCGCGCGTTGCGGTGACAGCCACCACAACTTTCGGCCTCTCTCAATTCAAGTACTAGTATTAGGCACAATTATCTGGTGAATGTACGGAGAGCTAAGATCGACCGCCCCGTACTCACGGAAGTGTTCCGCTGTCCACATCGAGCAACCATCAATCAGAACGAATTTCATTTGGAGCAGCTCACATGGTTTCTGTAAATAAATCGTTTGGAACTGTGACCACCAAGGGTTAATTTTAGTGCAAGTCATAACGATTTGACCGCAAGATGCTTTGCGGCTACACATGGCGAATGACACGGCTCAGCACGATTACATTTTACACGACTAGGTGTATGAAGAACGGGAATTTTATATTTCCGAGAATGGGGTTCAATTAAACTTTCTTTTTCAGGATCCATCCAATATGCAATTAACGTTTTGGATACGCTCTTTTCATCACTTGAATCGTATTCAGTATAGGTAGAGCCTTGCTCCCGTGGTTAGGATCAGACGGCTTAATGTTGCCGATTAGTCTGGTTGAAGGTATTATCTCCCATTGTCCAGGATAGTCTGTTGGGGAAGCATGGGGAAATTCAGTCTTACCACGGAAACTTTCAGCATATCCGCAGTTCTTTTATATTCAAGAGTCATACTTGCCCTTCACGGGATTCACTTTTCATGGGTGTGATTATAGGCATATTGATATTTTTGGTTTCTTTCTCTTTCCCATGAAATCACCTTGGAAATTGAATCATCGTCTCTCTTCCTATAGATCCAGAGTTCTCTGGAAACTGATAGGACTGGGTTACCTCTTAAAACCGATTTGTTCAAGAATTCGAGTATCTTCTGTGGTTTATGTGGAGAAAGATCAGTTACCTTGTGGAAGGCATTATAAGGCTAATTGCAATTGTATCAGAATTTGACACGTTATAGGGACTATTTTGTCGTCATATAGCGTCGGCTTGGCATGGAATGCCGAATGCCTGACATTCCATGTCAGTTCGCACACTTTTTTCCCGACCCCCTCAGATTTCAGTGAAATTCCGCATGCTGATAGAACTTAATGGGAAAACAAACTAAGCAAATTTCAGCTCCATACATTATGTATTCTGAGAATGATTGCTAATCTAAAATTCCACGATGTCGGGGCACTTTGAACCCAAGGATCACAAAAATTGTCATAACTCCGTTAGTAATGATTATAAAGATGAGAATATGGTATCGTTGGATAGATTATAAAATTCCGTATCAAAAGATATGTGGCACATGGTGATCAATTCAATGACCTTTCCCTGCATGTATTGTAATGATTTTGAAATTTGGCCTGACCATGATCTAAATTCCCACACTCGATTTCGCTAAAATTCTACAACGTCATCATTCATGTATACTGAAAATTTCATTTTTGGTTTTGGATGATCAACATAGATATGAGCATTTTGGCGTGTAACCTTCATAACATGTGTCTGTATCGCACAGTATCCATGGGCCATGGGCTCATACATGCGCTTCACTTTTCCCCAGTAATCTGAAGTAATATTTTCCAGTAATATTTTCCCTGCCGTTCTCCAGAGCCTGCAACTTGTTTTATTTCTATGTGACACCGAAACGAAACCCGTATGCCTAAAAATTCAATGTTATACTATAGGAAAGGCATTGATTATTTCAATGTCTCTTGAAAGCACTTCTCTGAAAGCGTTAGGATCTTTATCAACTGCAAGCTCCTCAACAGCATATTACTTTCTAAATAAAACACAATCCTCTTCTTCCCTCGCTTGCTTTTCAGCATGAATTATTTTATTTCCCTCATCTAAATTTTATGCATTTGAGTGTTGCAGGGAAAGTAATACGGTCCGGCGGTTTTTTCCCCCCAACAATTCTAAAAGTTCATGTCAAAAGTTCATGTTCACAGAACAGAGACCACAACGTAACATCCACTGATTACAAGCATATGCTTTCTTTCGTTTCCCCAGGTCTTCATTCTTACTTACAAAGGTCAAAGAACAGAAAGAGCAATGAAACATCTACAATTACACCTTGTATTTTTATCGTATTTTAGTAATTCAAAGTAATTTAATATTTTCTCATTAATCTCGACTCCATCTTTATTTTAGTGAGTTATAAACTTTCGGAACACCCTGTATATGCATGGACCAATTCAGACTTTCTTCATTTACCTCTCAAAATTACAGGAAGTTTTGGCAATCAAGTTGGCAATCAAGCTTCTTGTTTGGTGCAGGCGAATACGCTATCAGAGGGTTTTTTTTCGCCATCCGCTTACAGTTTCTGGCGGAACGTAAGGACCTGTGGTGGAGTGGACTACCCGCAGAATTTGTCAGATATATATCACATGAAAATACTGAATGAATATGTTACAGGGATATATGTTTCAGCCGAAAGGGTTGAGGTATGAGTGCATAATATTAATGTGCTGATGTAATGGTTACATTCTACGTGGACATTCTGGAGCAGGAATGTTCGGACATGGGCATTGTACTCGAGTCAGGTTTTCTTACGCCCTTCTGGTCTAGTCTCCGTTGTCCTGGTGAGGCCCTTTATCGCGCTAGCACAGTTAGTAGACCTCTATGTCCTTTCCTCCAGTTCGGTCAAAGGCGAAAGAGTCAACCTGTTTTGGGAAATGATGGGTCACTTGGGTTAGGAAAGGGTTGCGGCCTTTCGCCACGATTATTTTCTAATCCAACTGCTCCATCATCCCCCGAATTAGGCTGACTTAGGCTGGCATGGGGGCATGGTGACAGCCTGCTCGTGGCGCCCCTGCTAAGCCTTTGTGTCGCTGTTTCTGGGATACAAATGCAACTGATGTCACCAGAGAGACGTCCAAGCACCCCCCTGGGGTCTCCTGGACAACCTCAGCTCACAAAAGGCCCTTTCCAGGACCAAATATCCTTAGAGGACCACTCTTCATATTGTCCAACTAAACATCGAAGGGCTCTCTAGAGCCAAAGGGGAAGTCCTCTACAAACTCGTTGGTGATTATGCCGACGTTATTGTGCTTCAAGAAACCAAAGTGAAGGACGACACAAACCCAAGACTAAAAATCCCGGGTTTCTGCCTCGTGGATATGAAGGGAGACGACCGTTACGGGGTGGCTACCTATACAACGGCCCGACTTGCAACGGTCGCGTCACGCCGCC